>VYZW01019698.1:19752-76664 GCA_013401315.1 Balaeniceps rex
AGGCATGGTGGAAAGTTCAAAATAAGTTTTCCCTAAAAAAACCTCAAAGCCGAACAGGGAGCTAAGTGCTTACTGGCCCCACCTCAGCTTTGCCTTAGGGATTGAAGAAGGGAGAGCAAGCAAGCCTTTTACTTTCACAGGAGCTTTTGTGTGGGAACACAGTTATAAAGCACTTGCTTATGCTCCCTGTGCTTAGCGACGGGTGTCTGAGCAGAGTGTCATGTGGCATCTTTGGGAGGTGCAGCATGTTCACGGTCTTTCATCACTGGAAGCATGCCCAGTGTCTGTGCAACATCACTCCTCAAATCATGGCAGGTCTGACAATTAGCCTACACTCCCATAGTGTGTATAGAGCAATCACATCCGCTGTTGCTCTGCTGGCATGACGCTTATACACGTTACCACTCCAGGAGTGCATCTCCACTTCCCCTTCTTCCTCTAAAACATGCCCTGCTATGGGAGGGCACTGAAAGACTAAACTATGACTAGCACTCACATAAAAGTACGGGAACTGTACAGAGTTCTCCCCTCCTCATCTCATTTGCATAGCAGCCACCTGGCAAACATCATATGCAGATAACATGACAGGATCGCTAAGCAATAGCCTAATAAAGAGAGATAAAAATAATGCAATACAAGGAGTCTGCAAAGTATAACTTCAGCTTGTTGCACCCTCCCTACCTGTCTCTCAGAAAGGGCTGACCAACCACAGTGCCTTCACTTCAGCAGCACAAAAACAGGCTGCAGGCTCTCAACATGTGTCTTCTACTCCAGGTTACATCATCAACAGCTGTGCACAGGCAAATTATTCTGCGTATGCAACAGATACACACGAAAATGCTTAAGTTGCTACTTCAGCAGTGACTTCTGAAAGTCAAGCCCTGTGGCAATAAGGTCTACCTTCTGGCTCCCACTGTGGTAAAGATAGAGTAGAGCGGGAGAACAACTGTAAAATACTGGACAATGGTTAAATCTGTAAAGCTGGTCCTATCTGTGTAAAGGGTTAAGAGAAGTATGAATCAGAAAGGAAATCTGTGGAAGGAAGGAAGGAAATATCGAGCATAATAATCTCTAACACAAACATGCCAATGCCTTTTGTTATGCTAACAGCTGTGTCTCATTTAGCTTTCAAATCTGACTTCCACATTTTTTCCTCTGCAAAAGAAGACCCCAAATTCACGTTCATATTTCAGTGGAAACTCATTACATGTACAATACTGCAATTAATAAAAAGGAGGAACTTGGAATAATATATGAGCACTCACGTGTACTTTTAATTTTCTACTGGCACCCAAAACATTACTGCATGCGAGGCGACATTCATAAACAACACCAGGTCTTAGCACTGTCTCCGGGTTTTGCACAGATTTACCTTCTGCTGCCTCATCCAGTTTAAACATTCACTTGTGACACGTTTCGTGTACTCGTCCCAGCCTGAGCCACTCTGAGAGGAGAAGCAACCACCGCCTTTGGAGCTGGCCCTCCTGGCACGGGGAACACTGATGGCTTTGTACAGGGCACGCATTTGCTCTTGAAGTTGAAGCAGCCTGAAAGGGAAGGAAACAGTTAGAGTCTATGAGGAAAACAACCAGAAAACATGGAAACAACACAATTAATCTCTCCCACTGGACCACCAAGTATTCAAAACAAAGTGCTGAAAGCACAGGCTGTGGAAAAAATATATTGACTAAAATTTCATGGGGACAACCAAGATGTGAAATTCTGTAAGAAATATATTACTGCAAGGCCCTTCTCCATGTTGCATGCCCCAAACAAACCTGACTGATTTCTGTCACATCCTGCAACACCAGGGAAGGTGTGCACGTGAGACACCACAAACTTGTATCAGCCACATTCCCTCCCTCAGCCCTTCCCTGGCAATACCTTTTCTGATACATTTCACAGGGTTGGCCCATCTGCCTCATCTCTCTGATCAGCCCATCCAGGATATCCATTTGGTCATTTGCCTGTGCAAAACACTCTTCCAGATCTCTGTTCCCTCTAATCTGGACACCATCCCCATATTTCAATTCCTGGAGAGGGGGTGGGGGTGGGGAAAAAGAGAGGAAGAGATGGGAGATTAAATTAAATATTCATCACCTGAGCTTCATCTTGGCTGTTTTAAAAGAGACGTTATGAGGACCAATTATTTTTAAGAAGCATGATAGGTTTCAACTGCTGGGTCTCTGATCGCCAGTTTTAACTGGCAGAAGGCCAATCAACAAAAGGATCCACAGTCATTGGGAAGTCCTTATTACAAATAAAATATAAAAGAAAATTATCAAAACATAATACCAACCAAACCTTTCTATAAAGAACAGCACATCCTGACTGATGTTTATTTCAGCAGAGCCAAGGCTTCACATGGTGTGCTAAGTTTTTAAGACCTTATGCTTTGGTGTTTAGAGGGCAAGAAGCAAACACTCTGTCCTAGCGGGAGTTGGTGGATATTGCTCCTGATTTTTCAGAAATTTCCCTGAGGTTCTAAGACTTACAGACATTGCTCCTCCCCTGCAAAAACGCAGACTGCACCCTGTCTGCCTGGGACCAGCTCCATGCCCAGTCACATTTGCATCCCACCTTATCACCCAAAGTCTAGGCAAATACTCCATGCGCCCTCTCAGTGCAGTGGACCACAGTATGGTCATGGGGCTTCGAGCAGGAAGACACGGCTTTTTGATCCCACACTGACACAGCTATGCTGAACAAAACATTAGCCAGCTGTGATTTGATTTTGAAATAAAATGTTGATGGACCTCATTACTTTGTCCCTCAGAAAGAAAAGAAAAAAAGAAGTAAGCAATGCCTGTTGTGGCACCAAGCTGGAACTAAACATCACTCTCTTTTAACTTCACTGGAATAACATTAGTCCTTAACAAGAGGCAGTATTTACCCTGGCATTGATTTTTATATAAACATGCTCACACGTGCTATATCTCTGAAAAGGAAATGAACTACTAACCACAGAGTTCATTCCTGAACAAATTCTCTGTCCACAGAGGGTCCAAAAGTGTGCATTAAATCACATCTACTGCCAGAACTGCAAATGGGTTTTGGATCTCAGTGGCCTCAACAGCAGGATGCACTCACCACCCTGCACCTCCTCTGACTTCAGCAGGACAGAGGACATCCCATGTTCGCCAGGACTGAATCTAGCATCAGTGAGTAACCCACCCCCAGGCACTATGGGTTTATATCAGTGTAGCATACAGCAAAGATCATCTCTATGCATTTGGGATGAAATGGTCACGAAGATTTTAATCTACTTCCACATAATTCTTCAGGAATCATCTGGAAAAATAAAATAAAGGTAATGAAAGTTTTTCCTATGGTGGTTCAGGTTCATTATGGCCCAGAAAATGATGATGATATCCTACAGGACACAGTAAGAGACTGTAAGTGGTCATAACATTATTAACAGCTATTTACACTGACAGTGGCCTTGATCTAGAACTGAAAAATAAGATGCCGTAGAATTTGTTTGAAGGGTGGAGTTTTTTTTAAAATCAGTAACTTCCCCTTTTCTTAATTGGATACATTTCAATCAGTTTTACTGAACACTGAGTGCAGATGGAGGAGGGAGACCTAGGAAGGCGGTGCACTATTCCACTCCCAGCTGCCTCACACAAACAGCTGAAAGGGGAGAAAGGAGGTGAAGAAGCAGAGCCTGTGAGTCCAGATAACAATGCAGCATTCATTCCCTGTAATATTCATAATCACTTTTGATAAGAAGAACAAGAAGCACTCACAGGTTGTACTATGAGCTCAGCTCGCATCAGGCAATCCGAACAGTTTTGCAAAAGCTCCTGGATGGTGTTCTGGCGTCTGGACACTGTACAGGTCCCATTCTGACTGTTGTGGGGGAGAAGAATCAAGTAAGTACAGAGTAATCACACATTTTGAAGAGACAAGAGAAACACAAATTCCCAACAGATAAGGGAAGTTACATGGAATAATCAATCTCACTAAGCTTCACAGGGACACATACACTTTATCTGGCCCTCCTGCACAATTGCACTGTGAAGTTTTAATGTCGAGTCCATGATGGCAGAGCCACTTTATAATTTTGTAAGAGCAGGCGTGGACTGACTTCACCACAGGATCGAGCAGAAGGTGGAAACTGGCATGCCATAAAGGAGAAAGGTTTTCTTCCAGTACAGGTATTTGTAGCTTTGATAAGCAAAACTTTGGCAGTATTACAGTGAGACTAAATCATTCATGATCTTTGTTAAAGTCAATACATTAGAATGTAGCCATTGCATGATGTTATCATATGTGCTATCACACCAGCCATCAAATGTCAGAGCGTAGAAGGAAAGCAGGATCCTCTGCTATGCAAGCACATGAGCACACAAGTCCATACAAACCTACGAAGGGCCCTTTTATCAGTGGAAATGGATGAAGCTAGTGCAGTGTCTTAAAAAGGCATTGCAAGCTGCACATGCTACTACAAAAAAACAGGTGTAGGGGCTGGAGTTAGAGGACATGCTTTCTTGCAAATAAATAAAGTGGGAGTTTGGGGGTTCCAAGTAAAGCTCCAGAACTGAAAACACTAGTGGGAGAAAAAGCCAAGATAGATAACGGGGTCATTACTGTTTTCTTACACATAATCTACTGCATCCCTACCACCAGAAGGTTGCTTTTCTAGCATTTGGGATTCAGCCACCAAAGCAAGCCACTGCTAGTTGAACGTGGGTGAGGTGCTTCAAGCGAGGAGCCATTCCTGGCTGATGGAATCAGAGCTCCCAAGCAAGCCCAGGCGGCTCCCAAACCGAAGCACTTGCCAGTGAAACTAAAATAAACCACTACTAAGAGACAGTAAGAAACTAAGCCGCTTCCAAGCCTTGCCTAGTTTTCTAACTCCTGTGCTCACAATAGGTAACCTTTTCCATTACAAATCACTGAAGGCCCAAATCTTCCATACAACACTAACATCAAAAAGACTGTCGGTGCAAACCTGTCCAGCTCAGAGCCAGCAAGTCATCTGGATTCAACCGAAATCTTTCCACTGACTTCAACAGACTCTGACCACCCTTCGCAGAAGGAACTGTGACAATGTAAAAAACTTGGCAGAGCTGTCCCTGGGTAAATCACTGCAGTGGTGAGAAACGTTCAGTGGTGCCTTTTTAAGAGCACTTCTGCAGTGTGTGCAGTTGGTGCTTCAGCAGCCTGCCATTTTCCTATCAGCTCTTCTTGAACGAGTGGAAAAAGCTTGAGCAACTTTTCACCAGCTTCCCTCAAGACCAGGGAGTAGACCCTCAAAGACACAGAGACAGGACTGGAGAATCACTGGGTGACTTAAAACAAGCTGTACACACACAACTCCTGGCTTGCACTGTGACCCTTTGGCTGCACAAACGCTGTGCCCTACTATGCTATGCACCCCTGTATATCTTGGAAACAGCTTAAAGGAAACAATTGTGAAAAATAACATATGGGTCTGATTTTGTGCCAGGCTTCCTGTCAGCTTCCTTTTCTAAATCATTCCTTCTCCTTAGGCATCACTGTTGTGTTTGGATCTAGAAGTATCTGACTGCATCTAAAATTATACCCACAATTATTCTCATGAATGAAACATAATGAACAAGAGAGGAACCTTCCAAGCAATTTTCTCTTTTTAGAGTATCAGAAGATTAATTTTTTTTCAATCGCTCTTTCAATCATCTCCTGGCAGCTATAAATGCCGGATAGCCATTAAAGCCAAAAGAACTATAGATGGGGATCAGAATTCTACTGTAATAAATCAGCTTATCTCCACTGACTTCAGTGTAACTTCACTGACCTCAAAGGCTTTACTTCACTTCACACTGAGAGGAGGTCTAAACAACGGCTGTCATAGTTAACATGCTAAGAAATTGTGAAGAAAAGCTATTTTCAAATAAATCAAACTACTAAAACAATTTAAAGGATAGAAAAAGTAGAATTACAGGTATTTTGTGTTCATCCCAATGATGTTAGAATACCACATCCAAAATTACTGTCCAAATAACAAAGAAGTTGGAAAACTGAAGATGGTTTAATATAGATGCACAAAACTGTTTCCAAGGCAGGAGCAGATGCCTTGAAGTGGGAGGCTTAAGCGCACCCTATTTAGATCTTCAAATAAAGATCAACGAGTTACTTGTTTACAGTTCACAGGGACCTTCACAAGAAGAAAGCAGCAAGCATTTACGGCTCTCCAATCTAGTCGATAAAGACATAACCAAAATAACGTCGGAAGCTGGAGCAATACAAACCGAAACCAGAAAAGAGCACAATACTTCATCAATGCTGCTTTTAACACCTTGGATGTCAGTTTTGTTGTTGAACAACTAACTGTTTTACTAGTCAAAATACTGAGATCAATACCAGGATAACAGGTGAAAAGGCAGTGGCCTGTTAAAGGTAGCTGATGACACTGGGAGAGCTAAATGGCTTTCAAAACCATTAGCCAAAAGGAGCTACACTGGGTTAAGGGGCATACCCAGAGACAGCAGATGCCAGTACAGGAGCTGATGTTTGATGGCATAGCTCCACCAACTCAACAGGACGCAAAGACTTCAAAGCTGAAGAGGATTTAGCTGTACAAATATACTCAAGGAGGGCATAAATCAATCTCTGAACATAAAAAATAAAAATACTTACAAAGACAATACTTCAACATATATTGGTTGATACATAAGATGGCACTAGCATAATCTCACATGGACACATCTTCAATACTTTTCACCCATGTGACAGGACAGTATTTCATAAGCAGTTTCAAAGGCCTTCAGTGTAATATTCCTCTTATTGAAGTCAACAGGCCTTTAATGGGAATGAGTAGATCAAAGCAGAAACCCCAATGCACAGTAAGCAGACATCCAACCTTGAGACAGAAGGAAACAGCCAGCCAAAGGAAAACCATATCCAACACAATGGCATAAGGAAAAAAAAATACTGGACTGAAGAAACTGAAGCAAACCCTAACACCTGAACATGCTACATGGCATCACAACGTGGAGGCAAGAACAAAGCTGGGGTTTCAAAGTACAACCATGTAATCTAGATACTACACAAAAATACATTTATGTCCAACAATCCTCACAGGACACAGATTAAGTGGATTACTATGGATGGTATTTTGTCAATGTCTCTCTTGCTTCATCTGATTTTGTTTACATGGAACTGAATGAGTTTAAAGTAACGTTTGGTCATTGTTACAACTACTGCTGCTACGATGTCAATTTGATTTGATTTTAACTCTGGCAGTATCTAAAGCTCAAACCTGTGAATAGGATCCTGCTGCACCAAACACTGTAGGCACACCACACAGTAAAAATATCAACAGGTTTTTCACTTGTTTTACTGCACCCCTGTAAATATAGCTGTCCTGGTTTCGGCTGGGATAGTTAATTTTCTTCCTAGTAGCTGGAAGAATAACATTGATAACACACTGATGTTTTAGTTGTTCCTAAGAAGTGCTTACACTAGTGAAGGACTTTTTCAGCTTCCCATGCTCTGCCAGGTGCACAAGAAACTGGGAGGGGGCACAGCCAGGATAGTTGACCCAAAGTGACCAAAGGGGTATTCTATACCATATGACGTCATGCTCAGTATATAAACTGGGGGGAGCTGGCCAGAGGGCAGCAATCACTGTTCAGTCAGCGGGTGGTGAGCAACTGTATTGTGCATCACTTATTTTGCATATTATTATTATTTTCCCTTCCTTTTCTGGCCTATTAAACCATCTTTATCTCAACCCATGAATTTTACTTTTTTTTTTTCTGATTCTCTCCCTCATCCCACAGGGGAGCGGGAAAGTGAGCGAATGACTGTGTGGTGTTTAGCTGCCTGCCGGGTTAAACCGCAACAGTCCTTTTTGGCACCCAGCGTGTGGCTCAAACCCACAACCCTGAGATTAAGGGTCTCACACTCTACTGACTGAGCTAGCTGGGCTTTCAGCATGGCCACTCACTTGCGCACGTGCTAGACTCCTTGGTCCATGTTTCAGGATGGGTCAGGTGGGTTTATATACTGAGCATGACGTCATATGGTATAGAATACCCCTTTGGTCACTTTGGGTCAACTATCCTGGCTGTGCCCCCTCCCAGTTTCTTGTGCACCTGGCAGAGCATGGGAAGCTGAAAAAGTCCTTCACTAGTGTAAGCACTTCTTAGGAACAACTAAAACATCAGTGTGTTATCAACGTTATTCTCATGCTAAATCCAAAACACAGCACTATGTCAGCTATTAGGAAGAAAATTAACTATCCCAGCCGAAACCAGGACAATAGCATACGTTTTCAACCATTCCAGCAGAAAGGGAAAGAACTGGAGCTTGGTCTTTTAGCAGGATTTGTAACACAAGAGTGCAGGGACTCCTAATAAATATATGCATTTGCAAGAATCTGACTATTTGCTGTACTGCTTTGGTTTTGTAAACCCTGCAGAACAGTGCTGAGCGAAACAGCCTGGACTGCTTCAGACCTTAACTACCTATTTGTCCTTACAACTCAAAATTTTAGACCATGACACTTATTTTGAAGGCAACTCATGAATTTCAAAAAGATACTATTAAACTGAGTTCTTTATTAAAATTACTTAGTTTTAATAGTCTTTAACTATTCAAGGAACAAAGGAAAACAAAGGGGGTGAGCGTCTTTGTTTTAAAATTATGAGAATACTTCAAAACACAGAAGACTCACTGTTATTTGGGATCTTAAAATGTAGCACTGTATCTCTACTGCCAGAAGAGCCCTAGGAAAGGCACACCATCTTCACATTGTTGTCATTCTGTACAGGAGCCACCCTGCCTGCTGCATGTCAAGACAGAGTACATTGCTCCCTTGCTGTACTGCACTCTTGCTCTCCCAGAGAAATGAGAGGACAGCCCAACCTCTGCTGCCACCGGGCTTTGGGCAGGATGGTAGCTCAGGCAACATCCCCCTGCTGCAATATACCCCACCTGAGCTAAACTCAGTTGTTACCCTACCAGTGAATCCTCAATTTCTGAACTGGGATTGCACTTAACTGTTAAGCAGTACCAGTGATGCTCACAAGACCCCCAGCTCTACAGAAACAAAAAATAACTATTCCTGCTTTTTGTAAATGGGACTGAGAAACACTCTCGATGCCATGCGAGGAGTTAGGAGAGTTGAGACAGACACGGCAAACGCAGCTGTGCCCACATCCCTGGAACACAGCAGGGCTGATGACTGCTGCCACTGACTTATTCAAGCAGTCAAAAGATCTCCTAAGTGATACTTTTTGAAGAAATTATATATCCTCTGTAAACACTCAGCTTGCACCCTTACGGGCCCAACTGAGTCGTCGTTACTGCAGAACCTGAGGGGTAAGGAAGAAAGCCAGCTACCTTCTGCTTTCTCATTTGCCTCCTGCTGCTGAAGACCTGTACACCCCCAAGCACAAATGCCTGCAATGTGGAGGCTGCTCTGGTTTCTGCCTTTGTTAGCACACATCAAGAGGCTGCTGTGTTATCCGGGGGGCGATTAGCGTCTAGAGAAGCAGGGCGAAGGAGACACGCAGAAGCACATCCAGCAGCTCTGCGGAGCCTTCCAGCAGCTTCACAGTTCCTTAAAGCTTTGGAAGCACAAATAGGACACTCTTGGCCCAAAGATCCGATTTAAAACAAATCAGAATAATCCTTGTTAAATTTTCTGATTGCTCCAAAAAACACTTAGACTTTTAAAAAAGCAAAGCATTTTTTTTCATGCAAAAATTAAAGGAAGCTTTAAAAAAGGTCTTTTTGCAGATCCAAAGTATCAAGCGACTACCATGACTCAACAAGGAGAGCAAAACAATAGCACTTCTTCTTTTTCTATCCCCCCAAACTTGTTTGAACAAGCAATAGATTCATGAAGGGATTACCTGGTATGCCCAGAGTAGGCAAGTCAGAAGAAAAACCTGACCTGGAATCTGCATTCCCAGCACAAATCATGGGACTAAACCACCGCCCATCTGCCACCGCCTGCCAGCTGGGTGTGTGTGCCCTGAGAAGGCACAGGCATATGCTGGCAAAAGGTGGTGAATCACAATATCCATAAGAATGTAACCAGAAATTAAAATACTATAAACAGCTCCCCGCCCCCCGCAAAGGAGGTGAATGCAAGTGTCAGAAATTATCAAGTTTCATAACTGCATTCTCCCCATACGTCTCCGCTCTTACTACAATCAGTTTTGGCACACCATGGCCTCGCCAAACTAGTCCCACCTGCCGAGTACGCACATAGACTAAGGCACAACGACAGCAAACCTCAAAAGATGTCTGCATCTTGCACGATCGGGCTCTAAATACCATTAGAAATGTGTAAAAATTTAAGAGGCACTGGTGAAATCTTAAGACCCCAGAGGCCAAGTGCCTTTAGCACAAGCAGGGTTTCGCAAGGGATCCTGCCACACCTATTCGCAGAAAATCCTTTTTCCCACCAGTATTAATCACCAGGAGCAACGGCACTGTCTAAAGGCCGCACCTGCCCAGTGCAGCAGGCTGCAGACATGCTGCCTCTCCCACCTCCGGCTCTGGGAGAGGGAGGTGCCAAACACAGGGTCCAGCCTGGACCATGGAAATACACCTCTGCAGAAGATCAGCCGCTCGAAACACCAGCAAATCCCTTGCTTGACAGAGGCTTTCACACCTGCAAAGGTGTGAAAATAGCTTGAAATCTCACACACATACCTATGAAAAGGTGAGCTGGGATAGGTACAACCTGGTTTTCTTCTCATGGCGTGGCAGCGTCACCAGCTGTTGCTGAAACCCGTTTCTGGGACAGCTTCAGCACAGCGCAGGCTCTGCCGGCGTGGCAGGTATTCAGCAGCAATTCAGACACATTCCTCCTCCCTCTCTGTCTGCCTGTGTTTTTGTTTGTCACCAGGGCAGTTTCCAACACCCCCCCCCCCCCCAATGCTGTGGCAGAGGAGCTCTANCTAAGGGGACTTTATCACACCACTCAGCCAGGACCTTGCAGATCCCTGCAAGACTGATGGCAAAGGCAAAAACACGGCTTTGATCTGTCAGTCCCTGAAAGTAATGTCAGGGCATGGGATGTGTATTTCTAACTCCTTGTCTAACTTAAAGCACAAAGTTACATTAACTCTCAAGCAGAATTGTGTAAATTAACTTATTTTCATATCACACGGTGACCATGAATCCTAGGCTTTTTTTTTTCCTAATCTCAGCAATGACAAATAAAACTGCACAACTTGCCACTTTTTTCCTTCTCTCATAGCATATCAGATTTTATCTCTCCATAGCAAAGACATTGATAAATATTTGACTGATAAATTACCAGTTTAGGGGCGTGTGAGTCACCGTCAAGCAGAGTATCTGTACTCTGGGCCAAGCTCTTCCTGAGTTCCCAAGCCAGAAGAAACCGGGAATGTTGTAAAAGCACCTTGCTGAGCCCTAAGGGTAGGGAGCGTCTTATATTGCTCTGTGAGTAATGTAATACTCAGCACAGACTTGTTTGGCAGAATACGCCCCAAAACTTACAAGACTAGACCCTAAATTGAATCCTACAGCATTTAAAATTAAGGTACAGCAATCTTCCCCATTGCAAAAAGAAGCCTCAGTTTTGTAGGTTCAGTAACTGCCAGTAAACTTTGGCATGGAAGATATCAGGCTGAACACAATTATTAAAACCAATCCCATAGATGATGGCCCTGATCCTGCAAGCACAACATGACAGGATTTAGTGGATTTTCTGCACGCAGTGAATGTGCAAAATCAGGCGTGATTGCTTTTTTTCATTAACTGGCAACAAAACCCTCATTTTGTATTGTGGGGGACATTTTAATTCAAATCAGCACTAATTAAAAATAAACCTATGCAACTCAGTAAGGTGCAAACACATATATTGTTTTGCAAATAATGCCTATTTTGTATCATCAGATGTTGTCATATACACAAAAATTATATGTAAAGTATATATATGTACGTATTTTGATCTCACTAACAGGGGTCTTTAGTTCCATGCAGAAGCCTTGCAATAAAGTGAACAGGAAGTTGCATTGCAACCTCCTTGCCAGATACGCCTTCCAAAAAAGGAGATAGGAATATTATGTTATAAAGAATAAATGAAAGGATATTGATTGGTCGTTAACATCTTGATCAGGTCTGTCCTTTCCATTCTTGCTACGCCACCACTGAATACTAAAGAAAGAACAGCCTAACAAACTACGGACTGGTTTAAAATATGTAACAAAAACCAAAGAATGCTAAATTAAAGGAAGGTATTTCTCCTCCAGTGAAAGTCAGGACTAACAGGGAAGTCACTCTAGTGAATCCAATATAGCTGCACCAGAGTAAGCCTGGGAAAAAAAAGAACATCCTGGAAGTAGCATGTTCTGCCATTAATTTTTCATGTCTGTCTCTTGTAAACAGTAAAGGTATTCACAGTGGAGCACCACTAGCAAAACAGTTTCTCACAAATGCAATATGACGACGGCACTGTGAGTCCTAGTATGTACACTCTCCCATGGTAAAGTATTGAGTTGTTCTAATTATATAGCAATAAATAGGTATTCTCATACTACTGTAATAGTAAGTAGACATGTTATAGCTGCAATTCATCATTAACTAACTTACCTGTGCACACACCAAACCGAAAGTCACATGAAGAACTAAAACTAAGAACTGGGCAAAGTAATAAACAAAAAATAGGTAGAATGCAAGTTTTGTCTTTCATTCAGCGGTCCTCTAGCAACAGGTCTGACACACCTAAACAGAGGTCTCTGTGCTCTCTAGGGTAATCGTAATTCTCTATAGCCATTTATAGATCTGCTTGATTTAATAAAGCCTGTCTGTTCCCCTCTGCTGCTTATTTACTATACGTGTTTAATTCTCATCCTTCTGCAATCTAATAATGATGTACTCTCCGTAAAATTGGGGATAAATTCTAACACATATTGCATGGCAGCACTTCTGAATCAATTCCTAAGTCAGTGGCATCAATAATTAGACCAACAAGTTTAATGGAGCCATTCCACATGTAAAAAAGAGTAATCACCAGCAGTGTTTTTGTATAAGTGCCTTATCGTACACCAGTGCTGTTTCCTTCAGTGACTGTAACTGCTGCCTGCTTTTCAGTCCCGTGAACTCCCAGCCGAGGGGATTAATGGAGAAGTCTTCGTGACCACTGCACTTATTTTGCCAGAATCGATCTGTGCGGATTGCTGGTACAGCTGCATCCATGAAAGCAGGTGTTCTCCAAACCAGGATCCACGGCCAGCACCCTGCCCACAAGATCTTCACTGTGCTCACAGCAACAGGGCAAGCAGAAAGTTAGGAAGGTGGGGGGGAAGCAGCCTGTATCTTTGCTCCCCAGCCACCAAATATCAATGATCGCTGCATGAAAGATGATGGCCTTAATCTCCTGCACCTTGCACAAGCTAGAAACAAACTAAAAAATGAACAAGAGAATGATTCCCACTAGTTAAAATTGTTTTATAGCCCTAGTTATGCAACTGCTGGTGAGGACAGTGAGAGCTGAGCCTGGGTTTATAAGGCATAAAGCAATTTACCTCAGTACAGCTTGGTTTGCATCACCGAGCAAAGCGGGGTTTTATCAGCAGAGAACTGTTGGGTCAGTATAGCCTGCACAGACGCATTTACACCCCAGAATGCAAAGGGGAGACACCGAGGATACCATTCCACCTTTTATCCCGTTACTCTCTTCACAGAGAGCTCCCACCGAAAGTTTTTGGTTTGGTTTTTTTTTTTTAAATCCTAAAACCGAAAAGTTCTTCGCTTGCATTTAAAAGCCTTTTAGAAGTTAGTCTCCTTAGGGAGGAAAACAAAAGGCTCGCAAGCTTGCACACCTCGGAGATTAAACCGCCGGCAGGCTGACGGCAGCTCTCCTACGGCGGGCCCGAGGAAGCGGGGCCGGGGGCCGGCGGGGTCCGCTCCCCCCCAGCCCGGCCCGCACCTACCCGTATCCGTCGGAGGCGTAGTCCCCCCCGTAGGTCTTCTGGTAGTAGTAGGTCTTGTGGGTGTGGGTGCCGCCGCCGCCGCCGCCACCCCCCACCACATGGGAGCTCATCTCGTAGCGCAGGTCGGTGCCCGAGTCGGCCCGCGCCATCCGGCCCAAGGTGTTGATCCGCGGGTGCGAGCCGCCGTTGATGCTCATGGCGGCGGGGGAGCACGGGGGGGCGCCGCCCGGGGGGAGAGGGGACGATGGGGAAAGCGACGGGGAGACTGACCCAGACCCGACGGGGGGAAAGGCATTCACCCCCGGGAGGGCCCGCTGCGGTGCCGCCTTTCCCTCGCAGCCCGCCGAGGGCCGGGGAAGGGCCGAGCGCCGGGGATCAGCGCGGCCCGCAGGTGAGAGGAGGGCAGGGGCGCCGCGCCGCGAAGCGGTGTGCGGTGGTGGAGGCGGCTGCTGGCGGCGGCAAGAGCGAAGGTCCCCTCCCGTCCCGTCCCGTCCCGTCCCGTCCCCTCCCCGCCGGCAGAGGAAAGGCGAAGCCACACCTTTCGNGCGGTGTCGCTCCCCGGTGGCCGTCCCGGCACCACAAGGCCTCTCAGCCTCGCACCGCTGTTTCCGCCTTCCTCGGTGCGTGGACTGCCCTCATAAGTTGCCAGTGGAGGTTGGATCCCATTAAAAACTTCTTCTTGACCTGTATCATATCTACCAGATGGCGCTTTCCCCTTCGCTGTCGCGGAGGCCCTGGGGCACGGGGCGGCTGGCCTGAGGGCTGGGAGCCCTGCAGTGAGGGGCAGGGGTGCCCACGACGCCAAACACCCTCCTGCCACTCCAGAAAGCAACTGGCGCCTGAACAAGGCAGCACCAGTTACATGGGCACTATTACGTCGAGAATGGGTCCAGTCCACTGGTGGCAGCCCTCTCCTCCTGCACCAAGATGTGGCACATCACAGGGGTGGCATAAATGTTTGTTTTGTGAACTGGGAAATGCATCAGGTCCCATATTTGGAAGGCTGTTGATACTCCAAGCCCAGTTCATTTCTGAAACAGCCCTGAAACTTGCACACCACCACAAGAAATGTTTGAATTGTGTCATGCGCTGACTGCATTTGTGCATGAGAAAGAAGATATCCAGAAATAGGTGTTTAAACTGATTTTTCCCCTTAGTTTTTCTTGATTCCTGCCTTCTGGTGCTCTGAAAGTTAAGCTTTACTCTTAAAAAATAAAAAATAAGCCAGATCCTAGAGACAAAATCACTTTAATATATTTGTGTGCATGCAGGGTGTCTGCAATGGCAGTTTGCTGTAGGATGCCTAGCGGTGCCTTCATTATCAGCCAGTGAGCACTGGGTCAGTCTCAAGAGTCAATTTAGAACAATTTCTTAGCTACACTCAGTGGCACTGCCTCAGCTGATCTGGCCGCTTTCCCATGGTGTTAGAAGACAAAAAGAATATGGCCAGATTTTAAGAAGCAGTGGTCACTCCTGAATAACCCTGCTAAGCTTTTCTGAAATAGTCCCGAGGCTTTCATCCCAAAGTGCAGTACAGGAGCCAGCCATATCAGTCATCTGATGCTCTGCGAGAATGCATGTGCAAGTTTTTTAAACTTGTGGGAGATCACCAGCAGCCCACACCATCCATAAATTCTTGGGCCTGCTTCTGTCTTCCCTGCACTGATCATTTTCCTGGTATTTTAAATGCAAGTGATAGGCCACAGGACGATAAATAACAACTACACAAACACACTGGAAGGACAAGACTTTCTGAACTACTCAAGAGAAAACCAAATGAGAGCAAGTCTCCTCAATGCCACTGAAACTGCTGGGGCTCTGCAGGAACACCACGGTACAAGTTATGTGGGAACCTGCCCTGCTGCTGGCGGTGGTCGTGGGCGCAGCGTAGTGGAGGCATAAGAGCTCCTCCAAGCAAACGCGGGGTTGCTTGGTCCCGAAAGGCATCCTGACAGCACCGCCCGGAGCTGTATGGAGCACTACAAAGAGGCAGAATGCAAGTTGGCTATTATCTCTGAAGTCATACGGTAACTCCTGTATTGTAATATATATGCTGTATTATATATAATGTGAGTCATTATATATCACTGCGCATATATATGTATACACACATACATACATATATATATGTGTATATAGATATATATATGTGGATTTGGGGTGCTTTTTTGAATACAGATTACATCTGCACAATTTGATGATTTGACATTACATTCCAAAGTCATTAGGGAGCAGAATACAAAAGCAGTCAGGATGAGTAAGAAAAACAAATACATAGGCTTAATGCTATAAAGAAGGAAGTAAACAGCTAGAAAACAGATGTAGAGTAGGAGGGAGATGCAGAATGAGGGAAACTTGAGCTTTATGCCTTGATACTCCAGTCCAAACTTTTTGAAACATAAATATAGGTCACTGTGTTAGTGCCACCAGCATGCCTGAAAGACAGATTTTTTGAGTGGTGATGCCTCAAGCAAGGTACTTGTATTTAGACATACAAACACAAAGCATTTTTTTCAGCAAGTCCCTTTGAGAGCTGTCCATTTATATGTACGTGTATTTAGAAATCCAAAAGTATTACACTGATTTGGGGTTCTTGCTGAGTTTTAGCACCACCTCCAATCAGCCCCACCTTTCAGCTTGGACTGTTGTGCCAGCTCAGTGAGACACTCCATTATCTGTGATGGAGACAGCATGTGTGGTACACCCAGAGGCCTGGATGAGTCACTGTTACCTGGACATGTAGAAAAATGTACTTAAATAGGAAGTGGATTCTGCTGGTCCTGTTGGCACAATTAGCCCCACCAAAATGAAGAGGAGAGGGTAAGACTGAACTGATACTGAAAACAGCTCAGTGCTCCTAACTGAACTGTTTGTATACATGGGCAAACAAAGTAAGTAAATACAAATATTTTTATTTGCTGAAACAGTCAGTTTTACTTGGGTGCTACCCTAGGTGGCCTCGGTCATCTTGAAGCACGATCAAGTCACATGGGTATTGCTTAAAATTGTACCAGCTACAGGAAAATATCAGTGTCATAACTGGAAGATCTTGCTTAAACCTTGTTCCAGTACTTCTGAAAAGGCCCGGTCCTGATGTACCTAAGGCCACATCCTAAGTTCCTTGACTTACTTTGACTTCAAAGAGTTTTTGAGAGCAAATGTCCAGTAAACTGCAAGCCTCAGAGTCTCATTTTCCTCCTAAGGAAAATTCGATGCAGGAGAGAATAACATGCAGTAATTTGGAGTTTCTTGCTCATCTCCCTTATAAGAAGGTGTTGTTCTGCTTCTTAAGACATGGATACATAAAAGTTGTCTGGGTCTTAGGAGACCCTCTTTAAGCAAGTCAATCTAAAGAAGATGTAATAATCCCTCCAGGCTCCTTAAACCAAGCCAGAGCCAAGGTCTGTGCTGCAGCCCTATAGCCTAACTCACCTCCTTTGGAATTACAGACACCATGAGGATATTAGGAGAAAGCAATTCCAAGGAGGCAAAGGGGATACAATTGTGCCTGAGCACTGCTTTAATAAACAGAGGGAGGATCCTTTATACACAATACTAGGGGTAGGCATAATCTATCTCTTTAGGTTTCGTAAAAGGCTCCTTCCCAACTCCAAACGGTGTACCCGAAAGCTCTATTTTAGGCTTAGGCTGCTGGATAGTGGATCTTTAATTATTCAGGACACTCCCTGAGGTGAACATAACAAGCTGCACTTGTCCCTGTCTCTACCAGGGAGATATCTGTATTTTAGCTTAAGAACTGAATTCGCAAGGCCACACTGAAATTCCCCTCAATGGCTTGTTAATTAACAACTTTTAACAGTAGCTGCCAGCCCCTCTTATTTCACATGCCATCTTCTGAGCTTATTTAATGACATCCTCTCTTTAATGTCCTCCTTGCATGGAGAAGAACCAAATAAATTTAAAATAGCTGAAACACACTGATAAACAGTGACATCTGACATTCAAAGCACAAATCTGAATATGACTTGGTAACTGATTTCCATTATTGTAGCTTGCGAAAAATCAGATCTGGCATTCCAAATAGAGATCGAATCATCCAGGTAAAACAGCATGTGACTCCCGTGTTCCTAACTCCTACAGTTTTGGGCAGTAAGGACAAGTTTGCACGTGCAAGCCACTAATCTGGCTACATGTCTTTGTAAGGTGATTGCTATGCACCACCACTCCTGTGCAAGGGCTGCCTAGGAAGCGATAGCTTAGGCTGAGCAACGGCGTTCACAAAGTCCGTGTTATTATGACATGAAGATCAGTGCTGGGAATTTGCACTTCCTCGCTTCACTCAGGCTGAACTCTCCTCAGAAAATTCACAGTAAACACTCTTGAGTCCACAGTCTGAGCTCTTCTCTGCATGGGAAGAGAGGCTCACCAGTTGGTGCCAGTAGCAACACCTCTATAGCGACTGCAGAGATGGTCTGAAATGTCATTAATAACAAACCGAGAGGGCTCAGACAATTTACTCAAAGATGTCCCTGTCATGGGGAAGATATACCTTAAATGCACTCAACTGATGCCTAATTATGGGCAGATTTACAGTGCCCTGCAGCACAATCTATTTTAAAATGTAGATATGCCCCAGCAAGTGTTTGGAGGGGTTGGGGAGGTCAGGGAATGACTGACACAAGGCGCTCAGTGCAAGCCTGTGACTAGTCAAGCCTGGGACTGCCTGCCAAGAGCTGTCATTCCCAGGTCCCTGAACACTCACTGTGCTCCTTTTAGACAGTCCCTGGAATATTATGCTACCAGTTTCTGGTAGGATTAAAAAAAAAAGTCTTTGAATTCAGCAGGAGGTAATGCATCTTAGGACTGCACAATTCCTTCTATACCATGCAAAAGTAGAGGGTGCGGTGAAGGATGCATCAGCCTTGTCAAACCTGACTGACTACTCAGACAAAACATTTCAGGATGCCTCGCTGTTTTGCTTCAGGTGGAGGAGACCAACATGTGACATCCTTTTCCCACCATGGCCCCACCATGACCAACAGAGCATGCACACAATATTTCTACACAGCTCTTGATTTCACGTTGCTGCAAGCCGAGCACCTTAACAGCGGCAGTACAAGGTCAATTATTTAATGTTACATTGTTTCTGGTCATTTAAAAGCTCACTTGACAATTCTGTTTCATCAACACCTGGTGACGTTTGCTGGAGCTTGAAAAGTTAACATATAGAAAGATAGTTAATAGTGCTGAGAGCAATACGAGACTATTTCTGACTAACTATTCTTTAGTAGTGGGACAAAAATCTTTTCAGCCACATGACACGAATACAAAATGCATTCATTTGTGAGGATGAACTATTTTAATAAAACATGAACTTTTGGCAAGGTGCATCTCCCCCTCATTATTCAGACAGTTTGATAATTGGTGTTAGATACCACAGTGCAGCTGAGCCACACACAGTACAAGACGAGAAGTGGGACGGTAGAAGCTCTCAAGGGATCTTTACACTTGCTTCACACTGGGGCTGCTCTCATTTACACCTGGGTATCTGTGAGCCCAAGGGAATAAGGAGTCCAATGATTTTATTGACACCCATCTGTTTCTTCCACTTGTGCCCTCATTCTTGGAAATGGGAGGAAAGGGTCAAATGGGAGCTGCTACAGTAGCCCCGTAGACACCCAGGGTTCCCCCTCATTAGCATATATCTTCCATTAGCAAGGTTGCACATTGTAACAGATGCTTGCCATCCCAACATGTCAAATAACTGGGTTATGGCACTGGCCCGGGGCACTGATAGCCTTATTAAAATGTTCCCACCATAATTAAAAATACCTTGTAACTTCTAAGAGGGAATACAAGATCAGAGCAGTTATAAAGGTCCCAAGTATCTTTACCAACTTAATGGAGAAGAGTAAGACTTAAAACAGATTTTCCTGCCCACCTCCCTATGCTGAACTTTTATGGTGTGTATAATGGCTGCAGGCTGTGGAGGACAATGGAGAATTGGATCTAATGTATACAAAAGAATGCCAATTAACTCACTTTGCATTAGTTTTTGCAAGCAGACCTGTCATTTCGTGTTGAATTTGTGGGTCATACCACAACTATTTTGATAACAACCAGTGAAGATAAAGATTCGGTTCTTTACTGTGCTAGAAGCTCTGCTCCTCACAGCTGAGGAGCGGAAGTGTCATCCTTACAGAAATATTTTGTTCTCCAAAACCCCAAGGCTATGGAAGGCAATTTATCTCCTGGTAGAAGTGGAAACCTCCTTACCAAGATAGCCTCTCTACAAACTCCAGATGTTATCGCAGCGTTGTGTGCTCCAGCTGTGCTTGCTTGTACACCCAGCCAGAAAGAGCTCCCCACACCAAAGGGACCTTGGGCTACTTGGTAAAGGCAGCATTAAGAATTGCTTTGTGCTGAAAAAGCCTTTTCAAATGTGTAAAACTTGACTTAAGAAAGTTTCCTAAGAAACTTTTTTATTCCGATCATTTAACAGGGAATTTTGTTACAATAAAGTTTGCAGTACAAATGAGAAAAAAAAGAGGAAGCCTCCTCACTCACACATACATCCCATAACTCTCTAAAGACAAATTCAGAAGTGAGAAGTTGAAGTTAGCCTTCCTCCTCCCTCCAGCTGAGTCATGTTGAACAGAAATGGGAGCTCTTTTATTACAACCATATTCTCCTCCATTACAAAAGCACAACCATCAGTATAACGCATTTAAATCTTGAGTGGTTGTCATTAGTGGGACCAGAATACTGCTAGGCAGCCACTGGGGATCATGAAACATCTGTGATTACTGCAGCTTTCAAGATGTGACGATGTAAATGTGGAAGTGTTCTCCTGTCTAGACCAAATTCCAGCTCTGCCTAAGTTTCACTCAGACTTGCAACGGAATATTCTCCTCCTCCTCAGTCCTCAATTATTGCTATAGTGTTGCTGCTCAGCGTTCAAGAGCTGGTGCACTTCACTTCCTTCCCCCAAACACCTACATGAACCTTGTAGTTCAAATAGCAGAATCAATTGCATTTAGTTCTCCGCCTTCTCATTCTCTGCTCCATGTAATTATAAAAGTCTGATAAAGAGACCAGAGGATTAGAGCCCTAATATGATATGAGATGCTAAAGAGGCTACTTTGCATTAATGTTTTCTTCCCAGCTTTCCATGTGATTTGGATGTGTCTGTGGGTATCTACAATATCTTCTCTATGTAAGTAGGTCTGAGTCAGACATGTAGGAAATAAAATTATCTCTTTATTTCCTCTTTTTTTGTTCAGATCCACTTTTCTGTTGGGATGATTTAGCTCCCTTTAGGACACAGTCAGCTGTTTCCGTAAAAATACTCATCTTTTGCATGATTAGCAGCATAAGAACCAGCGAGGCTAACATCAATAAAAAAGACTTTGATGGGAAACAGGAAAGAAAAAGGATTGGTTCATGTTAACCTTGTTGGCACAGCTCTGAACTCTTGTGCTGGCACTGAGGGATTGACAGCTCTCCTTAGTTTTATTTGCTGTGTGAGTTCCTGGGAAATCACCTCCAAATGGCATTGTAGGAAACAAGATCAACTTGCCATAAAAATGCTTCCTTGTGCACATGTCTCAGTGAACTAAATGTGTTCAAGTAGTCCTTAAAACACCTGTGAACAGGTACTGGAAGACCACTCTATGTGGAACACTATGTAACACGCTGTATACGTGATTTCCTTCAACGTAAGCAGAAATTTCACTTGTCCATGCTACTCTATTAAATGTAGTAGGAGTTTAAATTAAGAATAAGTCCAGTCCTGCCAGTTGCATGACAGGTATGGCCTCGCCTCCAGGACAGACTCTAGCCACATCCTTGAAAATTGCCAGCTTTGTCTGCAAGAAAGCAATAAAATAATAATTATGAACTGGGCTACTGTTTACAGCACTGTGCTTTCTTGTGCTTTTGTAGCTAATGCACTCTGTTGACACAGACAAGAACAAGAGGAACCACAACCTGGCTCTTCTGGGAGAGGCAGGAGCACCTGGGGCTCACTCCACCTGCCTCTGAGCTGGCCAAAGGGTGTATGGGAAGTGGCATGAGACACTGCACCCGAGGGGAGCTCCGATGCAGCAGCACTGGGCAGGAGGAGGAAGGGACTCTCATGTAGGTTGGGCATATTTTGCTATAAAGTTTTGCCTGCCTCACCTCATCAGGACATAAGTTCTTCTGGACTTTTGTGTGTGAGCACTGACTAGCACTGGGAAGTTCCTGATATCACTAGGACAACACCAGAGCTTCTAGGTTCTGAACGACATAAGTAATAATGTCTCCCTTCCCAGTTTTAACAAGAAATGACAGAATGGTTTGGGTTGGAAGGGATGTCAGGAGGTCTGTAGTTCAACCTCATGCTCAAAGCTCTTTAAGCTACGAGAACAAAGTTCCTTGGGGCTTTGTCCAGCAAGGTCTTGAAAACCTCCAAGGATGGTGCCTGCACAACCTCACTGCCTGTTCCACTGCTTCTTGTCCTCATGGGGAAAAGTTCATCTTCATACCCAGTTGGACCTTCTCTTGTTTCAATTTAGGCCCACTCTCTGTTTTCCTCTCACCGGGCACCGCTGTGAAGAGCTTTGGTGGCTCATAGATACTGACAGGCTGCTTTTAGGTTCCCCTGAAGATGTCTCATCCCTGGGCTGGACAAGGCATGGTCCCTCAGCCTCTCCTCACAGAGCTGGCCTCCAAACCCCAACCATCCTGGTGTCTTAGTAACAAGTTTATCAACTGGTGCTGAAATCTGGATGCAGTACTCTAGATGGATCTAATGACTCCTGCATAGAGGGGGATAATCACTCCACTCCATCCAGTGGCTGTGCTCCTGTTGATACAGCCCAGGCTGCATCAGGGTCTTGGCCTTCCTTGCTGCCAGAGCACACTGCTGGCTCATGTTTAGCCTACTGCTCAGCAGCACCCCTATGTCTTTTCCTGCAGAGCTCATCAGCACCCTGTACTGTTGCAAGGAGCTACTTCACCCCAGTTGCAGGACTTTGCATTTGTCATTGTCAAATCTTGTAAGGTTCCTGTTGGCCACTTCCTCCAGCTGCTCAGGTCCCTCTGAGTGGCAGCCCTGCCCTGGAGTGTCTCGATTGCTCTCCCCGGTTTGGTGTTAACTGCAAATTTGATGAGGGTGCATACTGTCTCCACTTTCGCATCACTGACAAAGATATTAAATTGCCAGAATAGATCCCTGAAGAACTCTGCTTGTAAAGGCCTCCAGGTAGAATATGAACCCTTTAAGCTCAACAAACAAACCAGTTTTTCACCCATCTACTAATCCAGCTGTCCAGACCAGAATGTTCCAGCTTAGATACAAAGGTGCTGTAGGAGATCATGTCTAACATTAAGTTAAAGTCAACATAGATAACAACCACTGCTCTTCCCTTATCACACAAAGCAATCAGGTTGGTCAAGCAGGGGAAATTCCCACTCAAGATTAGGGAAAACAAGTTTACCATGAGGGTAAGCACTGGAGCAGGTGCCCAGGGGGGCTGTGGAGTCTCCACCCTGGAGATACTCAAAACCCAACGGGGCAAGGTCCTGAACAACCTGCTCTACCTGGACCTGCTTTGGGCAGGAGTGGGATGAGAGACCTCTAGAGGTCCCGCAAAGCCTACGTGATCTGATGATCTAATCTTGGTAGATCCATGTTGGCTATTCCCAATCACATTCTTCTCATTCATGTAACAAAGCTTTCACATTCACCGCTGTCCCTCAGAAAGGTTTGATAGCAGCATGAACACACCATATCTACCCTGGAATGTCCTTATTCCAAAGGGCATAAATCACCACCTTTGTTATTCATTAGCATACACACAAGTTCTGGCAGACTCAGTAGAGACCCTGATACTTCTGTCTTCTGGGTGGATGAAGACAATACTTTCCACAGGGGATTTTTTATTTATTTATTTAATTTTTGTTGCTGGATGATAGCTTTTAAGAGAAGGTGGAGCTGTCAGCATTGTTTTTATAATGGAAGAATAAGGAATATAGATGTGTCCAAGTGTTAGTGATATCCACATTCAAGCTTGTTAAAACACTAGAGCTGGTCATAATTTTCTCAGTAACAATACTGATGAAATACTTTCCAAAAACCTCCCCTGTATTTTGACATCTGAGAGATGCCAAATGAGCCAACCTAATGAGATGAGACAACATAATGGCTATGCTAACATTAGAAATGTAACAAGCAGAAAACAATGCAAAATTCTTATGAATAAATAGAAAACAAGCTGATTTACAGTTTAAGATTCATTTTCATTGCTTACAACAGTTATATGTTGTAAAACTATCAAGCATCATCCTTAGGACACATCTGCACTACCATTGTGGTTCACTCCCTGTTTCATTGCTGAGCCCCTGCTTGTCCGTGCCACTTACATGCTGGTTTGCCCCTAGGCTCCTACATTGAGAAAATCAACTCACTCCCTCCCAGAGGGCACAAAATTCCCAAGTCCCAGCTCCAAGGACACAAGATGCTCCACTGCTTGGTAGGTCAGAGTTTTCTTCCCGAGGCAGTCAGGGTTTACTTCCCAAGCAGACCACGGATTGTGTAGGCTCACTTGTAGTCTCTCGTCATACTAAGATATTCATTTTGCTGTGTTGCTTCATCTGGAACAGATGAGCAGTTTTCTACAGGGCTGCTGGAAGGCTGCTCAAGGGGAAGCTGTGGGAACAGCTGGAGGAGATGCAGCACTGGATGGCTGAAATCAAAGACTTCTCAGGAAGGGGGGAAAAGCATTACCACGAGAAGCTGATCGAAGAAACCTGCAGTTGTACTGTGACTGTTCAGTATTTTTAAGGGAGAATATACGCCTGTTTCCTGGCTAGATGAGTGCTGCAATCAGGGCCCGTGTGTGGTTGCGCTGTACCAGAGGGAGCCTGCAACCCACTGTTGGGGCTGACTACCCAGCTGTGGCATTGCCCACGACCACAGCATAGCAAGAAGCCTGGGGGTTAGCTTCAACCAGATGCCAGCAGCAGTGAAACTCCAGCAGCAGGGACTTAGCAAGGCCAATGACCAGAATACACATCCAAGGTCTCAGGCAGCTATGTGTTGATATTGCATTGCTGTCCTGAGCCGGTGCCACTAAACAAAGCCCAGCAGAGTCCACCCATGCTGCAGTTGCACCTTCGGCTGCAGTGTGGACATGCTCTGCGTGGCAGATGATAATCAGTGTAATGACGCATGACGTCAGCTGTCCCTCCCAACGCCACCTCCTCACCCTCCGTAAGGATCTCGCATCCCCTCTGTGGATACAGCCCTTAAGTGAAATAGCCCACCATTGTTTTAGCAACAGCCTATCCTCAGGAACACTGGTAAGGATTTTGTGTAGGCTGGCTGGCTCTCTTTTAACCACTACTCCGACTAACCTTGCTCTGAGCCAATTTTGTGGTAAAAAAACCCTGTTTCCTCTAGAATCCTCACGCCAGTAGTAAAGATAGGCATCACCCCTGTACTAGCAGCCGGAGATTTCCCTACAACCCTCTGTTATAAAACCTGATTTTCTGTACTTTGACAGAAGGCTGAGTCCTTCACACATAGAGATGCTGTCCTCCGTGGCATCACTTCTGTGAGAGGTCTGTGGGATGCCCTGGCTTAAGAGGATGCCTGTCATATATACAAAGGCTTCAGCACTGCATGCAGAACTACCTTTAAATAAATACACAAAAAGTCAGACCTAGGGGTCCCCAGCATTTTTATGTTCTACATTGCTATAATCTCCTTCTAGTTTCACACGTCCTCGAGAAGATGAGGTTTTGCCTGTCACATTGGCTGATGGATGTATTCTATATACACTACTACGTATTTCATGCGTAATAAGAATAAAAACATCCTGCTCCAGAAGGGCAACTGAATTAATTAACTCATTCTTTGGTCTGCATTTCCTTCCCCTTTATCCCTTCTTTCTGCAGACTTTGACAAGTTTCTACAGCTAAAAAACCTGTGTCAAATTCACACCAACAGACTGAAAAATCCACTGCTGTGTGCCCTTTTTTTTAATGGGAATAGCCCATCAAGGTGCTTGTTCTAACACGCATGGTATGATTTTTGCACCAGCAAACAAGTTTTTATCTAGCACGCAGAACTTATTCAAAGGGTATTACTTCTGCTGGGACAAGAGGCAGGAATGAGTCACATCTGTTTAATACTCATGAAGTGCCCTGCCCCAAGGAGTGCCTCTGTTTTCCTCCCCTCCCTGTCTCGCGCTCTCTCTCTCAAGCCTTAATTGTCTTGAGTTATAACGCTTTTGAGAAATCACTCTTAAAATTATGACTCCTGTTAAAGTTAATTAGACATGAACTCCGGCCAGGAGAGCAGGGGTAGTTTCATAATTGTTATTCTAGCCGAAAACAGAAGGATTCCCTGACCACAGGAAGTTCAAAGGACCAGCAGCAAAAGGAGGAGATAACCTTCATTCCCAGGGAACACCGGCTTCACTTGGGATGCCAGGGGATTTATGACATGAGCTTCGCTCTAATTACCATTTGGGCTGGGGCCTCTCACATTGATAAACAATAGGGTTTCTACAGCGCTGAAGTTTGCACCAGCACCACATATTTAGGCATAGGCATTATGGCTACATGCATTCAGCATATTTTGGAGTCTGCTGTCCATGAAGCTGAGTATCGCCCTGAAAAGAGGAGGTGTTGCCCCATATGACCCATTTGGAAAAAGAATTAAGCTTCAGTGAGGTCACCTTATTTTAACAGGAAAAATGTAGTAATATTTACAAACTTACAAACCCAGAAGTCATTCAGATCTGCAACACTTAAGAAAGCAAGGGAACCTTTACAAAGACAATATTCAATCTATATAAAAAATAATAAACTAATAAACTAAACCTACAAAGGGACAACACTAATTGTAAGACTGTACCCTAAAACACCCTATGGCAGAATTCCCATTGACTTTAGGGGGACCAAAGTCTCACCCCACAGATTTTTCTTAAGCTGGCTCCTCACATAAAAATAATTTTAAAGTAATTTCAAAGATGAATAACGTTCATATTTATTCATCATCAGCATCAACAGTGTATTTAGCGATGTATAAACATACACAGAAGAGTCTTTGCCCAAAGGTCACTGCAGTCTAGTCAAAATACAGCTAGAACAGATTCAGAAGAGCATAATAACTATCTAATATAAACATTGATCATATAAGCACACAGATACAAGTATGGAGACTGATGGAGAAACATTTCAGATGCCGCTGTTTAAAGGGTTCATGCACATACAGAAGGTTTTGGAAAAAAGAGAGGAAGGTCATATGACTCACTGTCAGGATGAAAGCCAGTGTTGTTAGAAGGCACCAAGTTGGGATCTGTAAACACGTATGGTCTATAGTCAGGAGTGAATCTGGAGCAGCGTGAGAGCAAGATAAGGAAGGAATGTGTGAGCAGATGCAGAGAGAGGGGGTCACGCAGGGCATCGCTTGTGAAGGCAAGAGGCTCCAAACTTGGTGCAGAGAAACAGGAAAACCTGGAGAGAGGGAGTGTGAGGGGGGCAGCGTGGCGGGAAGGGAGGCTGACTTCAGCAATAGATGCACTTAGGATAATCTATGCTGGGAAGCAAGCACTCATGAAGATACCAGAAACGAATTGAATGAATTCTCCTACAAGTTTTAAATATAGCTGATTTCTGTTAAAGGGATACATTTTGTCCTTTTTAAAGCATTCAAGAAAAAATTACCTGTATGAAATACAGACCTTCCCTCCCCTGATCTACTGATGTTATCTCTCTCTAATACATGCAAGAAGAGGGCTGAACACTGCTCACAGAAAGGAGCAACACAACGTATTTCTGTATGCAGTGTTCATGCTTTTCTATGAATGTAATATTCATTTAGCGGAGGGCAATTTGACCCTGTACCAAGGATTCAAACTTCAGAGAAGCTGAGGTACAGCATGAGCCTTAGCAGCAAAAACCAGCGTCTTGGAAGGCAATTCAGAAATTCAGGAGCAATGTAGGCATGGGTAGACACAGGGCTGAAAGCAGATTCAATTGCCACATGAACACAGCAGTTTCACAGAGCCAGGATCCCGGGGTAAGCTCCTGCACCCTGCAAACACACAGTTCTTGCCCCCAGCACAGGGGAGCAGGGAGACTCATCCAGCTGGGGACTGCCAGCCCTGCAACTGCAGGAATCCCAGTTTGCACCAGGTAAAGGATATTTTTTCCACGCCTTCCTCTCATCTGTGAACTGTCAGGAGGTCAGCAGACCACTGCCTTGCAGAAAACCAGCAAGCACGATGAACAGCTTGATATGCCAGCATGAGATGGCTGTGAGAGATGTAACAGACCATTTTCTAAGTCATGCTCTATCCTGCATACAGCCATAGCTGAAAACCAGCTGGCTACTTTTCACAGAGATGAATGTTTTAAAGCCAGAAGGAACTGTTTTGATAATATAATTGGTCCCTGGCACAGGACAGACTATGTAATCTCACTTTGTAAATCTAATCTTGAATCAAACCTGTATTTTGTGGCTCAGTTAAAGCGTAACTTTTGGAAAGATAGGCAATGCCGATTTTACTTCGGGCAACTGTATGGTGGTTAAGAGCTTCAAGAGGAAAAGATCAACTTCAAAGGATCATTTTGGATCACGGGTCTATGAGTTTAACCTCCCCCAATACCTGGGTTAGCAAGCAGTGTGAGAGCACCTCAGTCCTACCCAGCTATGGGAGAAGTGGTACCTTGTATGGGACCAGCTGGGAAAGCTTAGGTGGGGAAAAAAAGAGACATGATAAAGGGATACTGAGGTGGAAAGCTTGTCTATCTTTCAAGATGTATTACTTGATCTGA
Organism: Balaeniceps rex; assembly: GCA_013401315.1. Lineage (NCBI taxonomy): Eukaryota > Metazoa > Chordata > Aves > Pelecaniformes > Balaenicipitidae > Balaeniceps > Balaeniceps rex. The sequence continues at coordinate 48,453 of VYZW01019698.1, forward strand.
CAAAATATTTTTAGTCTCTTGACAAACCTTGTTTCTCTTTTATCCTTAAATCATCCCAGCTACCACAGTTCTACCCCTGCATCTTGCATCTCACCTTGAAAAACAGTATACACAAAAGAAATGTCTTTCAACAAAAGAGAAAATCACTGCAAAGTACCAAAGCATATTACACCCCACTGTGTGGCTCGCAGCCAGATAGAATGGTCTCAAGATCTGTTATTAAGCATTGCATAAGTAACAAACATTTCATCCTATGGACATAAAATAATGCATTCAAACAAGCAGACAATGTGCTCATATGCATGCTGTCCATTCTCCTGACTCGCACGTGCAACGCTGGAATGTATTACTTTCACAAAATATGCCTTTTATCTTGCTGCAGCTAATAACAGATCTGTGGTTAAGAATTTTTCAGGCATGCTCCATTCAGGTGGTGCTGCCTCAACAAAGAGCTGCTGTGCCTTTCCCCTCCCCTCACAACCCTGGCCAGCCAGCATATCCTGAGGGAGGCCTGGCACACCGGAAAACTGGCTTTTGCCAAACTTACCTTCTGAAAAGAGGAGGGGTAAGATGGGGCACAGCCACAAACCAGAAATCCTCATGGTGCTCTTCCTGCAGCATGGTCCCTCTGCCTCCAGGATAAAAGAACTCTGACCGAAACAAGCAGGATTTTCCATTGCGTTCATCATCCCATCAGTGGGAAGCAGACACCTGTCTCTCCTGAGCTCCGAAATGAGCTGGAAATAGCTCATTGTTGGTGCACAGTCAGCCTCTTGTGGGTCAAGGGTGGTGTGGAGAATGAACTGTTTGACCTGGTCTCCACTAATACAAGAAAAGGAAATGAATTTAATCTTTCATAGCCTGTGAAGTGGCACTCCATGCTTATGGTACCTTGGAAGACTTATCAGAAGATTAGGTACTGTCTGGCACCAGCTAGGTATTCTTGTATCTAAATCTCGACTTAGACTAACAAATGTAAATGTACATCCACATTGCAGGCATAATTTTCAGTGCTTCCACTTCTGCACGGTTGCACCAAGAGCTCCTGAAATGCAAGAGGACTGGAGACTAACTTCAGTGACTGGCACATAAGCTCAGTTTGTAGAAACATGTGGCCTGGAGAAATACTTGATTTATGGTGAAATAGGTTTGTTGCTTACATAGAAGAATTTGGTGCAGAAATCCCTTTTTGGATTATAAGGTTGCTGTGTTTCTAAGCTGCAGTCTGCTCAAGACAACTTACCTTCTTTTTACAGCATGATCCATTTGTGGTCCTTTGTGTTGTATCTGCCATCTTCACACATGTCCTGGAGAACTGGGAGATACAGGCAGGCCCCCACTCCCCAACATATGAAACGAAAATGACCCCAGTCCTTAATAAGCTCGTTTGAGTTCTAGCTAATTAACAGGCATAAGAAGGGGGTAAGTATCTGGTCCTCTGCCCCCTCCTGCATCACCTGGGAGAGCTGAGGCCCCTGCCCTACTCCCCATGCTCCTGGAGCCTGCTTGGGAGGTCCAAGGAGGATGGTGTCTGTCTGCAAACTGTGATCCTGGATGCTAAAAGCCACAAGAGCAGATTAGATAAATGTTCAACTCCACCCGCCGAGCCAAACACATTTAAATCTGTTGATATCAGTGGCTGTGCACAAGGGATGGATTTGCTGCATTGCAGCTACCCACTGGATATCAGAGATTGCTGTTTGCTAATATTGGGTGGTTTTATCTGCTTTATGTGTATATGTCCTGGTCAGGCTGGCCTGAGCCCCCCTCCCTTATTTATGTGATTCCTGGATCAACACTATTTAACGTCAACCCCATGTGAAACAGCAAGGCTAGGAAGGTACGCGAGTGTGGAAAGTAGAACGCTGAGGTGACCAAATTCAATGTGGAAAGGAGCATAGAGGCTCCAGATTTGGCCCAGACTTCCTGTTCATCTAGCCCTAGCACTCTCCCTCCAGCAGTGGTCTTCAGAAAGAAACGTTCCTCATGAAAAAAAAAAAAGTTTGGATAATTCCCTGGTCAATATGATTGTAACAGTGCTAAGAATTGTTTGTGTTTCAAGAGGAAAGAAGGAATCATTTTCCTTTTTCTCCTCTATACTAATGAGGAATGATCTGAAACAAACAGTCAATGGCATAGAAATCCATTTTTTGGTGGGAATCTTTCAGAGCCTCTGGTAGGTGACATTTGAGGACACAAAGAGTAAACTTGCAAAGAAGAAATGAAAAGTAGGTGGCACATACAAGTTTCCATGTATTCCAAGCCTTTACCTTGAAGCAGAGGCTGTCCACAGGTATGTCCTTCACACATTTAGGTGTGAAGGACTTTCAAGCTGACCAGCCAGCAGTTTTTGGTCTGAGAGTATAGCCACCTTCACAAGAAGCCACATCAACATGCAAGCCAAATGCCCCCGGGACACGCTATTTCCCATTTACGCTTTCCAAAGCTGCACTGGATCTGAGCTTTCCAAATGGCATGCCCTTGTCCTGGGCTAGGAGGGGAGAGTTTGCCTCTCGCATCCCTGACGCAGCTCCCAGCTCCCACAAGGCTGTCCTAGCACAGAGCAATGGGTGTGGGAGGCAGGCAGCTTCCACCCTCCCATCCCCTCGCTATCAATAAAACACAAAGCATTCACGCTCGCTCACAGGTAGGAACATGCTGTCTGGATGGCTGCCTGGGTTTGTTCTGCCACCAATGGCTGCAAGTAATTAGCAGTTAGCCCTGCAGAGAGCACGAGGTACTATTTTTATGGGTCTAGCAAGCTGTGATTATACAGGGACCACAATAAAGGCTGAAAATAACCCACACGGCCAACTGCCAGTGGAGAGGGAGTGCTCTGCAGCGTGGATCCAGCCAGCTTTCCACTTTCTAAACTCGAGGAAATGCCCGCTTCCCTCGGCAGCTATGTGTCCGCCCCGCCACGGCATTACACCAGAGAGCCAAAAGCACTTGCTGTTCTCTATTTGCACACCCTCCAGCTCCTCCCTGCCATTCACTTGCCTTTCAGACTGAAAATGACTGCCTGGCTTGGCAATCACATTGCCAACAACAAAAAGGCGGGGGGGGGGAGAAGAAAAAAAAGGCCTGTGGTGGTATAAAACAGACCCCTGTAGCAATGGGGCTGGGTAGGAGCAATGCCTGCACTGCCAGCCAGTGTGGTGCTGGGAGCGGGTGGGATTACGTGCAGTGGTCCAGGGGACTTGTGGAGATTAAGGAGACGTAACTTTTATAGGGCAGATATAAAAAAGCACACGCACTAGGCAATCAGATTAATAGAAACTCTGAATCCTGTGCACTGTGCCTTTTGTAGACATTACGTCGGCTCCAGCAAACGCACGGCAGGCGAAGAGGAAAGCCGAGGATAGGTGGGAACCATCAGCAGTGCCAGGGAGGAGAGGATAAGCTCTGGCTAAAGAGGCAAGGGAGGGTGGGACTGGGGAGCTGCTGGCACTTGCTGCTGCAACCTGCCACCTGTGTGGGCATTGGCAGGAGACCCAGCAGGGAGCAAGGTAAAGCAGCTCTGATTTTAGAGGCACTGAACATGTCCCTGCCCACAGCAGAGGCTGAGCACGCCCGGAGTCAGAAACTGGGATGATGCAGCACCTGGGAATCTAATGAGGGCAGTATCTCTGAGGAGAGAAGGACTGAAATGAATAATTTGGGCTTTTGCGATCTTTTACCCCACTTCCCCCCATTCTTGTACTATTCTCATTCGAATAAATGACTAATCTGTCACTTTAGTTCCTCCGCCTTGTTATCAGTTTAAGAGGAGACTTTTCAAAGATGCCTTAGTGAGTCCCATTTGTTTTCACTGGGATTTATAGTTACTCAGGCAGCTACTTTAGAAAACCTCTGCTTGGCACCAAGGGATATGGATCCAGCTGAAAGCTGGCAGCCCAAAAAGCTTCAGTGAAAGGCACCTGCCAAAGCCCAGTGGGTAGAGTGCTGAACTTCCATTGGGATAAACTGTTCACCAAGGAAATCTTACCTCTCCCGTCTTTAAAGGACACCAGGGGGAGAAAAACCCCCGCATTTGCATGACCCTGACACACGTGTTTGAGCACAGTCAGTCAAAGGCTTCTGTAAGTTTGTCCCATGATTTCACCCAGGTGTCCTGGTTTCAGCTAGGATAGAGTTAATTTTCTTCCTAGTAGCTGGCATAGTGCTGTGTTTTGGATTCAGTATGAGAAGAATGCTGATAACACACTGATGTTTTAGTTGTTGCTAAGTAGTGCTTACCCTAGTCAAGGACTTTTCAGCTTCCCATGCTCTGCCAGGTGCACAAGAAGCTGGGAGGGGGCACAGCCAGGACAGCTGACCCAAACTGACCAAAGGGCTATTCCATACCATATGACATCATGCTTGGTATATAAACTGGGGGGAGTTGGCCGGGGGGCAGCGATCACTGCTCGGGGACTGGCTGGGCATCGGTCAGCGGGTGGTGAGCAATTGCATTGTGCATCACTTATTTTATGTATCCTGTTATCATTATTATTATTATTTTCTCTCCCTCTGCTGTCCTATTAAACTGCCTTTATCTCAACCCACGGGTTTTACTTTTTTTTTTCCCGATTCTCTCTCCCACCCCACCGGGGGTGGGGGAGGGTGAGTGAGTGGCTGTGTGGTTAGTTGCCAACTTAGTTGCCAACTGGGGTTAAACCACAACACCAGGCCATACCAAACTGATTGCTTCTTACTAAGCCCTGTGTTAGTATATGCAATGCAATAAGGTATTAGCATTATCAGACCTTATTGCCTTTACAGAAACAGCCACTCTTAGCCAGTTGCCCAGGGATGCTCCGATTACGTCACTACTATACAAAATAATTTCACTTAATCTGAAATTACATAAAGAGATTGTTCCTGCTGAGGTTAGGCTGTGTTTAATGCAAGATAATTAAAAATCTTTCTGCATCCTGCATGTCTATTAAAACTCTCTAATTGTACCTGCTAGGAGAGCGCCTTTGCAGAGAACTCATTCGGTATCAGCAAAGTTGTGAGACACCGAGGCCCTTTTCTGGCCATCAGTGGGAGTAGCTGCAGTCCCAGTGATTAATGCAGCTATTAAGTTACAAGGAAAACTCTCCATCTGACTGTCCTCTGACTCAGCCATAAACAAACTTGCTTTATCTCTCATTCTCCAGCCTGGGCCCCCTCCCTTGCTCCTTTTCCACATCAACAAAGGAAAACATGGGACAAGATGAAAGAGCCCAGCTAGGGCTTTCATTAGCACACCATGCCAAGGAAAAAGAGGTAAGAGGCTCCGGGAAGGACTCACTGCCCAATTCGTACCCCCTAACCAATGCCAAGGTGTGCAATGTGAAACAACACGATTGATGTGTAGCATTTAATGACACTAAATGTTGATGCCTCCTGCCAATACCAAATGTCATCCTTGAGCGTTGTTCTCAGACACGCTCTGGTTTTAATCCTGCCTTACTTCTGACCATGCTCTCGCCCTCAAAAGGCGTATGATCAGCACAGGAAGAGAGCGAAGCTCCCTGCTGCCTAGTTCAAGCGCCACCTTTACAAACAAAACCTAACTTTTACTGTAATGCCCTTTCCTGGTGCTCTCCAGTGCCTTGCCGCAGCAGCCCAAGCTGGCAGACACGGCTCTCATCAACTGTTCAGCCCCAAATGGGCTGAGTGGCGGCTGCAGCCCATGAGCCGAGCAGCCCGGTTTGGAGATCCGCTCTGTAGGCTGCCCCGGGGACCTGTGGGGAGGAAGCCTGCAAGGGGTCATCGTGTTCTTGCTGTGTTTTGTAGCGCAGAGCTCATAAACCCATCCTGCTGAATACCTCTGTCAAAAGCTTTTTATTTCAAACCACTTTATCAAATAGACTGTCACTTGGTCTTAACTTTATTAATGTCTATTCCTAAACCTGCTTAAACCTATCTTTTACTATGCCATGTAATAAGGCAGTACTTTATTAGGAGGTTTCAGTGCATACAGAATAATTTATAGCGGCTGGGGAGCAGGCCAAAATACGTTTATAGTTCCACTATTTATTACTTTTTATTACTGTGTGCTTTTTACTGCACTATGTATTCAACCTGAAAAGACAATATAATCCAAGCAAACAATATGGATAATGAGCACTGAATAACAACTTTTATATTGCAGAAAGATCAAAACTAGACATTGTCCCTTGCCTGTAGAGATTACAAGTGACACAGCAGGTGAAAGGGGGAAGGGGGGAAAACCCATGCCATCACTGCAATGCCCAGTAAGATTTTGCTTGTTAAGCTGCCCAGTTAAGTTTCTGTTACAAGATTTTTTTTCGGTAGTACGTTAAATTTTTGTATGGATGAACACATCCTTTTATAACCAGTTCCAACCTATTACACTCTTGGCTGGCGCCAATAAAAGCAGCACTATCTTCCATCTCGGGAATGGACAGGGAAGGACAGCGTCTCCGAGTGATGTCAGGAGAGTCCAACCCTTTCTGCTATGAGACCCAGAACTGCGACTCACCCCCACGGTTGTGTGTAAAACCAGTCCTTCAGGATACCACTTCCACGAGCCCAGTCCTACTCTCGCCTCTTGCCTCCTTTTTCCCACTGGAGCAAAAAGGCAAGCAGCAGTTCCCAGCAGATGTTCACGCCTGCTGGATTTCATTACTTATTTCATCCATTTTCTTATTTGAAAGCCTTCTTATCTGGCTGGGGAAGATGCTGAGCAATTCCTCCACGAGGCACTCTGTGCACCCAGCTCCCACCTGGCCCCAGATGAACCACAGCGCGATCTTGCATAGCAGCATGGCGTAGTGATAATATTTCTTCCTTGTCCCCACCTTTTGCTACTAAGCTGCTACACTCTTCTAGGAAAAGGCTGCCTCTCATTAAGCTGCCTTACAGCCAAAAGGGACCCTAAACTTGTTCAGAGTCCTTAAAACTCACTACAGTGCAAGAAATAGTACCACTATAAAATTTATGAATGAAGGAGCAAGTCCTGCAATGTCTTGCTCTTCCTATCTGCTATGTTCTTATCATCAATATGGAGCAAAACAGGCTGCTGTGGTTACACAGAGCCTCATGAAAAAGCACAGGCAGGAGTGAGCTACAGGAATGTGCTCCCCTCTCTCCTTAGTGTCACATGTGTCAGCAGTAGCCTCCAGCAGCCATCTATCTGTGTGCTGCCTGCAGTCGGCACAGGAACCTCTCCAGTTGCATGCTCCCCACCACACTGATGCAATCTTCAGAGAAAAAAGTGTATTAATAAAGTGAGAAGTTACAGATGCTTTTTTAACAACTCTTCTTTTCAAATCATGTTCCCCAGTCTGTCTGCTTCTGCCACAGACTGGTGTGACAGCATCAAAAGGATGACTTGTGTGGGCAGTAGCACATGACCTTACTATGCTTGGCATCCCTCAAAAATGACAAAGGATCCCGTTGAGCTTTACATAAGCAAGTCCTCTGCCATGTAAGTAAAAGGTGCCTATGCTGTTTTTCCCATGTCCATGTCTGCAGACAAGTTACGTTACAGAATTTGCAACTCAAACCATGTGAACTGGTCAAGAAGAATCACTGCAGGCAATGACCAAATTGCCTGTGGCAAAGCAGAAGGAATGGCGTTCCACCTGGGCAACTGCAAAGCACTAACAATGCTCTCGAAATGCTCATTAGCACCTGAACCATCACGAACAAGGGTACAGCACATTTTGTTCAGATCTCCTGAGGCTCCAAAGGTGATGGGCATACACAGCCTATAGAATCATAGAATCATAGAATGCTTTGGGTTGGAAGGGACCTTTAGAGGTCATCTAGTCCAACCCCCCTGCAGTGAGCAGGGACATCATCAACTAGATCAGGTTGCTCAGAGCCCCGTCCAACCGGACCTTGAATGTTTCCAGGGATGGGGCCTCCACTACCTCTCTGGGCAACCTGTTCCAGTGCTTCACCACCCTCATTGTAAAAAATTTTTTCCTTATATCTAGCCTAAATTTCCCCTCCTTTAGTTTAAAACCATTAGTCCTTGTCCTGTCACAACAGGCCTTGCTAAAAAGACTGTCCCCATCTTTCCTATAGGCCCCCTTTAAGTACTGAAAGGCTGCAATAAGGTCTCCCTGCAGCCTTCTCTTCTCCAGGCTTAACAGCCCCAACTCTCTCACCCTGTCCTCGTAGGAGAGGTGCTCCAGCCCTCGGATCATTTTCGTGGCCCTCCTCTGGACTTGCTCCAACAGCTCCATGTCTTTCTTGTGCTGAGGGCTCCAGAGCTGGACTATGGTCCAGTCCAAGCTGTGGGCACCAGTACCAACTGATATGAAAGGGGATGCTTTAAGAGATTAATTTTATATATTTAATCTGCTTCTCAGATTGATCCCTTTCCTTATACCCAAGGCAGATGCAGCTCAGAGAAGCTGAGCAACAGATTCTGTGAACAGGAACAAGCTTATCTAACAAGAAACACAAGGTTACTCCATCACCCTCAGCATCCAGGCTCCATTGGGTAGTCAAGGGCACATACCTATAGAGCTGCATATGTGCAGGGCAAGCACAGAGCAATACTTCCCCAGGTCTTTCTCAGGCATCCACTGAGCCTTGAGTTAGACACTGCATCAGAGGAGCGACTGTTTTGACTTTGATGCGGTAGATTCCCTTTCAGGAATTTATTCAGTCCTTTTCCCTGTAAACCTTAAGTATCTGATGCACCCTAGGCCATTGAAGAAATTCTCACAGAGTTGCTATTCTGTATTTCTCTTTACCCCAGACACATTTCTCTGTACTTTTATTCTGTTTTACAAGTTTGTTTTTGAGATAGAGACACCAAAGCCATAGACATACACTGTGACATTTTGACACCTTCACTTCCATTCACCACCTCTTTCCTAAAAATTACTTGACTCTTTCTTCAATGAGGATCATGCGGATTTTCACAGCTCAGTTATAACCCCAGACCTCATTCTTGTGTGGCAACCACCAGCCTGGTACCCATCACAGTATACATAAGGTTGGGACTGTTTCCCCCCTCCTCATCAGGACCATCACCTTGCACTTATCTCTACCGTATTTTATCTGCTATTTCCTCATTCAGTCAGTGTCACAAAGTCCTTCTGCAGCCCTTCACAACCAACCCTCAACCTCCTCACCCTGATAGCTCAAAATCACCCACAGATTTTCTCACCTCACCGCTCACCCTCTCCCTGATCATTTACAGAGATGTTGAACAGCACAGACTCAGGCAAGACACCGCTGATGACCTCCCTCCATTGCCATGCTTCTGCATTCACTTTTTCTTCCCCAAGGGATGACATCTCTCATAACAATTGGTAAAGGCTTCTTGTTTTTCAATAATTCTTTAATTACCATAGCACTAATCTTCCCTTTGCTCTTTCAGTAATTACATTGTGTGGGTATTTATGGGTGTAATGGATACATGGGTGTAATGGATACATGGGACAACAGATCCACCAGAGTACCTTATAAAATTAGGATTTATACTCCACCCAAATGCTGACTTCAGCAATAAACAGCAAACCTGCATCCACATGTGCGCACCATCTCCCAGTTCAGTGAGGCTTTCCACAGAAGTCCACGCGCTGCTCCTGGAGGACTCATTCTCCCACCAGACCAGTGGTTTGAATGCCCAATGTGTTTTCTGGTGCTGCATTTGCCACTGGTGAGCACTGCTTCCCTGTGACTGAAGTGAAGTCTGGTCCAATCGTTCATTGCCATTATTAACTGACTTCTGTAATTACATCACCAGATCCATCCCTTCCCCAGGGAGCAACCAACCAATCAGCCAAGCAGAGGGGTAGCAGGCGTGCTGCAGCAGGGCCTCTCCCAGGAGAGACCTGGCCTTTCTCAGTCCTGAAGGCATTCAACCTTCAGGGCAACTTGCTGTTCAACCCCCAACAGCAGCTGCAAAGGGGTACCAGGCACAGAACCGCAGATGAAATATGTTTCCATGCTTGCTTGAGGAATGCCCTTCTTCTCCAAGGATTAGGGCACTCGGCAGCTGCACAGTGTCTGCATGTAGGAGACAGACTCTTCTGGCATAGAAAGTTCATCAGATTTAGGACAGGTCACACATTCACGCCCAAGAAACATGCAAAAGACATGCCGATTCCACACAGCCCCCTCCCCGCTACTCAGAGTTTGCAAAAACACATCTCAGCATCAAGCGCATGCCCACACACAGTCATTATCTGGTCAGAAATATTATGGTGGGATAGCTCGTCATGCATTAACTTAGAACAGAAATAACCAAGAAATACATCCATTAGTTTCTTTCAAAAATGCTAAGACCGTCACGCTAAGTGCTACACACTTGCGTGCGTTTTTCTCTTTTAGGATACTTATATATTTGTGCCAAGACTGTTGAATTTTGTAAGTACGTTAACATTATTTGTATTATCTTCACTTTTCAGCCAGAGAAAATATCAAAAGGTACTTTTTTTTAATTGTCTAAATATTCATAGCTGGATATGCCCTACATACTAGACTCATGAGGTTTACATTAATAAATTGTGGTTGGAAGGAGGATATTTATGGCACACTTTTACACAGAACCATTTTCACTGGAAGAGACAAAAAATAGTTGTTTTTTTCTTACAGTGACTCAAGAGTTGGAAAAATACCATCTGTTTTCATTAAAATTAAGAAACATGATGTTTTCTGACCTCGTTCTGTATTGACTTTTTTCCTGACAAACCTCTTTGATGATAACTGTTTTTATACTTCATTGCAAATCAGTGCAGACAAGGTCAGTACATCTCTATGTAAAGAAAATAGGTATTAATCCCTGCTTTAATACCTACACTCATACATGACTGCCCACACCTTTCTGTGACACTGTGATACTTACTGTATCAAGTAAGTATTGCTATCCAAGTACTAGTCAAGTAACACTTTTGGGTATCTTGGTAATATTCATGCCAAATGTTGTTTTCACGTGTACCTACACAACACACACTGTACTGCCAACAAATATGACAATGCATTAAACCTTTCCAAGAGGTAGTCAGTGTGTTTCAGGTAACTATGAGAAAGTAAGGGGAAAAGGAGAGGTGATTCCTGCCATAATATCACTGTTCCTCAGCTTATCCCTGTGGGGTTTCACCTATATGCCAGACCTTGAAGGACTGATGTGTTCAAATCATCAAGATCGAATGCATCCTAATGGATTTCCCCTGTTAATCCAGGCCTGACTGCTCACAAGAATGGTTCTTTTGTATTCGTATTTTTAAATCCCTTGCGCAGGCTTTAGAAGAGGTAGCCCTCTGCGAGTCTTCATGTCATCTCCCAATAACTTACTACCAAAAGGAAACCACCAGGAAAGACTGGAGCTCAGATGTTCTGTAGAGTTAGAGTTTTCCATCTTTTATTAAAAGAATTAATGGGAAAAACTACCAAGAAGGACCATAAAAAATAATCCCTTTTTTCTTCAACTGGCTTTAATCTCTCCCTCACTTTCAGCAAGGACGGCTCCCAGCGGTGGTCCCAGATCAGATGCTGTACACGAAGCAGCTGCATTTCAGAGCACAGTAAATCACTTGCAGACATCCAAATTGGCCACAGATGCAGAGCTAGCTCATCCAACAACGTACAGGACAGCAACGCTCAGGAAGCAACTTTAGTTTCATCAACTAAGGTAGCTTGGGCGACGCCTTTGCCTGCAGCACCGCACTGGCTTCTGTTGCAGCCAAAAAAAAGCTGCTGAGTGTGGACAAATCACAGAACAGATTAAAAAGTAGCTGAGCTGACGCATGTGCTTTGTATATCATCTTCCTTCAGTGTACGATTCGATCCAAACTCCTCAGGCATCAAATGGTGGACTGGGGACATGATTTGTTTTTTCCTCCATTATAGAAAAAAAAATCCACAATATATTTTTTGAAAGGATCAGCTTGAAGTGATGCATGCACACCCAAAAATACAGAAAGCATCATGCTCCAAATTGCATAAACATTCAAGATAATATTTTTTTTTTTTTTAGAGAAATGTGCTTTCTGATACTGCTTCACAAATCACATGTGCAGACTATAGCTTCATGTTATCTTACAACAGACAACTGCAGTTTTGCCAGTACACCTGCACAGAGCTAATGGGACATGTACTTGGCTCTCCCCAATATCAAAGTATCCTGTGCGCCGCTACTCTTATATTTCCCCAAACCTGATAAGAGCACATGTACAGCACTTCAAAAAGAAAAGATTTCTTTAATATCAAACCACAGGGAATGAAGAATGGCATTTCACATCTTTCAAGAAAGTCTGCTCTGGCTGATCACAGTCATGCTACAACCTCCAAACCAGCAAGACGACACAGTAATGATTTACAAGGAGCCTGAGGTCTGTAACTAGTTTTTAAACTATTTACATCGGGGAGGGGGGCGGAAAATCAGACAGTTGTTTTTACTTATGGTGTTTTGCAAACACACCGAACACTTGCAAATTGCACTGTAGTTCAGGGGCAGGGGAGCTGCTGGAAAGACCAGCAATACCTTTCTGAACAGTCTGTGGCATGTACGAGGGCATGATATGGAGATTTATGTTAACAGGGGCTTTCAGTGTGCAACCAGTGTAGGGTTCCGTCTAACACCTCCCGCAGAGCCTGCTGCAAACTGTGGGAGAAGCCCCCTGACTTCCACAGCCGGTGGGTCAGCACCACAGAAAAAGAAAACAAACCAACACAGAGCGAAGAAAGGAAAAGGTAAAAGCACGTTGCTAGGAGCTGGAGTGCTCTCCCAGGGGTTGGAGCATTTGGCTTCTGGAGGACAGCCATTGCTGGTACCAAATGACAAGAGCCAGTATCAGGCGAGGCATTTGCGATTCAAAGAGATGGTTGTGCCAGAGGCAGAAGTGGAAGCCAAGTGAAGCCTCCACTCTCTCGACCCGAGCATGACAGCAGAGGAAGGAGTTGACACCAAGTAGGTTTCGCTTTACTAAAAAGATTTTTTGTTTTGTTTTGTTTTTAAATCAACTTGCCTGCACCTGTCAGGGAGAAACCATCAACTCGGTGTAATCACAGAGATCTAGAGGGCAGCTCCCTCAGGATCATCCATCACACCCTGGTCCGGAGGAGTTGAAAAAGTTGTAATAAAAAGGCTAGAAGGCAAGATCAAAAGGTTTACCCGGCATGCCTAGCTATGGGAATGGGGAGTGCAGCTGCGTACATGAAAGGGTTACACCCAAAAAATGAATACGATTGCCAAGCAGGGTGGAAAGAAATTCTGTTTACAATTGCAAAGCCTCATGCTTCCATCATCAGGTGTTACAGAACAGGAATCATTCCCTGCAAAATTTTCCAATTACCTTCCTCGACTTTTTCTGCACGTAATTTCCTTTCTTATTATTTGTTTGGAAAGTTATTTTCTGGAGCCCTGTTCCCATGCAAACCAAGAATTGAAAAAACCAAACCCAAACCCCAAAAAACTCTGATGTCATAGGATGAGCTGTATGCCAGTTCAGGCAGGATCATAATGGAAAAAAACCAAACCAAAACCATCAACTATTTGCTCTGATTCAGGTTCAACTTTTCAGCTTTAGCTGTAACAAAAATAGTGATAACTTTCTGTGTCCTTATAGAGGGTCCAATTCATGGAGTCATTTGACATTTTATTACCAAAAATAAAACCAAAACAAGGCATTTAAAAAGTAAAGCAAGCTGCCATTGCTTTCCTCTCTTCCTGAGCAAATGGAAGTTCTGAATACACCCTTATGCTCTTAAAGAGGTGGTCAGCTTGAAAATGAAATTTAGAATAAACGAAAGAAAGAGGAACACAGAAGTACTTTGAAGAACAACAACAAAGACAATTGCTGACAGAGATGGCTGATATTTTGAGGTCTGAGAAGCTTCGGATCAGACCTTCCAGAAGAAAGCATTCAGTACTGCAAAGAAGAGTTAAAAAGAAGAAAAAGAAAGGAACCGGCACAAAGCCCTTTGAGGCCAGTACATCACTGAAGACAAGACAAGGACTTTGCTGACCCTGGAGGCCATTTGCTAGGAAGGAACTCAAACTCCTCCTGTTACAAGATAAGATTAAGAAAATCAAACAGCTGCGTTCAAATACTACTGCTAGTAACACAGTATTCTGCTTTCCTGGGATGGTTTGAAAGCTTGTCGTATTTTTATTGGACTTTCCAGTGATGTCAGTTTGAGGCAGGGCTTAGGCGACTAATTGCTAAAGGGTGAGTCTAAAAAGGGTATAATTACTGCAGGGAGTGTCTGATGTGGGAAAGTGGCATTCCAGCTGGAAGGAGAGACGGGCCTCTCTCTCCTGGGTCCCAATGAACTCACAGATACCACATGAGTGTTCCCGGCCCCGTGCAGTTAGTTACAACCGTGCAACGCCACTGACCTCAGTTTTTCTTCAGCAATTACTCAGGCAACAGCAATTTCATGTCCAGCATTATTCACTGTCACGGTGCTGGGAATGCAAGCACATCTTAAACCTTTAAGATATGTAGCCCTCAAGTTATTGCATCAGGCAATGGTTGCAAAACAGACAATTGCTGACTTCAGTAAGGTTGCATGGGTGTAACGGAGAACAAAATTTGGCCCCTAGCATTGGGAAGGGTTTCACTGTAACTCGCGAGAGGGATGTGGAAGAAACAGCAGAGGAAGCACTACCTCCCCTGCTGTCCATCTCCTGCCCGCAAAAGCTGCCTGTCCTCCTTTTATGAATGAGAGGAATTCCAGGTGTCACTCAATACATCCATCTTCCCTTAAACCTCCCTTTAAATTTGCCTCTCACACAAATGCTGACAGCTACCAAACTGGGCCTGTAAGTAGTCCGTACCAAAACTCCCTCGTAGCCCTGAACCGTGTAGCTGCTCCTACACCCATGCACATCGAGCCATTTGCATCATTCAGCTTTTGGGTCTTGCCATTGACAAAGGCTGCAAGAGCTCTGCAGCTTTTTCTTTTAGACACATCTATACAGCGCCGCAGTCCCTGACCAAACTTCCCAACTGCCAAAAATTGTACGAACACAAGATGGCTGGGCATCACAGCCTCATCCAAAGCACAAGCAGTTCAATCACCTTGTCTTGCGCAGCCTGATGAACGCTGCCAGATCCAATAGCCTGGGAGCCGCTCAGCGATGCGAGGCTACAGCTACCCTGGGAGTAAAACTGCTCCTAACAAGCTACAGTTTTGACATGCCTGCTCTTAGCTTCCTTCCCACACAAATATTTGTGTCCTTTGCCTGTACTGCCCCTTGCACACAAAGCAAGCTCACAGTAGAGATCACCCACTGGAGGCTTTTGCAAGAGCCACTGTGTTGGTCTGGGAGCTTACATCTCTTCATGGTCCTGGTTAACATAACTATGAGATAGCAAAAAGCATCAGCAAAGAGCTGGCTCAAGTCTGAAGGTGCTCTTCTCGTGCACTGACACCCTAAAGGCACGCATGGATGACAGAATAGCACACACTGATGGTTCTTTGCAATCCGCGCCTTATATTGAAGGATTTCAAGTTGCACCACCTTATTTTTCTCCCTCACTTGTCCCCTTTCCTTTCGGCACAAAACTCACAGTTTCTCCTGTTGCACTACCAACAACAGGTGCTTTCAAGACTTAATTAAAATGTGCATCATTTTAGCCTTGCCACCAAACTAATTTCATTACTCTCAGCTCCCATTTCTAACACTTTCAGCATCCCAGTCAGTACAAAGCAAGAGAACATCGCGCCGCCCAGCCTCACCAATTGTCAATAAAAAAGTACTCATTCAACGTCTTTCAAAGCTATACACAGAGCAATGCAAACAGCACAGATATTGTTAATCCCATACAAATGGTAATCTTTTAATTCTGCACAGCGCAACCCATAGGCAGCCACAGGGTACTTAGTGTAGCTGATGGATTCCCCAGAAAAGGGCCTGGCTGGTTGCAGAAGGCTGACATCTCATTTCTATTTAAGTGGAAATCACTTAGCAGTAGCATCTGTGGGCATTGCTACTGGTTTCCCCAAATGAAAGAGACAAGAGAGTGTTCCTGGTTCACCTGTGGGAGGGGAAAGAGTCCATAAAACATGTTTGACAGGGACTTGCCAGTATCTTGGGAAAGTTTTGTATTTAAGTACTTGGAAAGCCAATGCTGAAGGCAAGTTGAAATGTTTTGTGACTCCTTTACATGATGACAAATTTTGCCTTTTTTTAATAAATACTTCCATTGCAGGCTGGAGCTTGTTCAACTTTGAGGAAAGATCAGGACTGGCTTTTCTCTCCACCATCTATCATATGTATAATGTTGAAGTACATCTAAATGCAAGCACTTTGGATGGCTGAAAGAGCTTGTTACAAATACGGTATTTTCTTCTTTTTCAGTATTTTTCATGCTATAAACAGTAATTATTAGAAGCTCAGGAAAAAGAAAACACGCATGTAACCGACTCTTCTGAACTGTTTTTTTAAATCAACTTTGAAGGAACCACTCACTTTCTCCTGCTGCACCAATACTAGTGTGCCAGAACACCAAAAATGCAACACGTTCACAAACCCATGTGCCTGTCTCCTTTATGCAGCTGCAAAGTCTTCAGCCCCATTTTAAGCCGGCCTTAAAGCTCAACTCCCATCAGTTGCATCAGAATTGAGCCTTTAGCAGGATTAAGCCCTTGGTCTGGTCCCTACCCATCCCCAACAACGAATCGCACCCTGTGCTGCACTGATGCTCCTGATGTCATGGAGGCAAGTCACTGCAAATCTACCACCTCAGTCCCATACCCCCGCAGGGAGTGGCTTTTCAAGCAAGTCAGAACTGCCCTGAAAAGAGTCTCCAGCTCTCCCTGCTGTTTCTTTGTTTGCCCCACGTGTAGCTGGTGTGTAGTCCATGGTGAAGGTGAGGAGCTGAGGTCAGGTTGGACCAACAAGGGAGGGGAACTGGCAAGCACTCAGAGCATGGTGGATAGATCGGTAACAGCATCCAGAATGAGCAATGGTGCAAAAGGGGCTGGAGAACCACAAAGTAGCAACCCCTTCTCCTCCTCCTCAACAGCAATTTCCCCTCTAGCTTTGTCTATCCAGACCATTGCTCCATCACTTGAGCTATCACCATCTCCAAAGAACAACTGTTTCCCATATTCACCACTATTAGAGCAAAGCAAGTTGTATAAACAGTGTGTTTCACGCAGTATGGTATTACCTCCTTACATTTCCTCGAGGGCCCAAATATTCATCAGACCTGAGGTCTACCATGCATAGTGGTAGCTCTCAAGTCCACATAAAGGCCTGTTTGTAGCCCAAAGAGACACAATGCTCTGCAACATGTGTACACTTACACTCTGCAAGCTCATGCCTCTCCGAGGACCACAGAATGAGAAATCTGACGAGGACAGAGGATGAACAATTCCTCAAGTTTCTTTGTAACCAGAGTATAAAAGCATCAAAAGCAACACCTTATCTCAAGCACACAAATTAAAGAGAACTTTTCTTTTAAACAGCAACAACCAGCAGCCCCTCCACTCCCCACTTCTAGTCAGTATCAGCCTTCATCTAGTCCTGCCAACTCACAGCTCTCCAAGCTCTGCGCATCCCAAACGCAAATGCTAGTACGCAGACCAAAACTGGTCCTCTTACCACCTCGGAGCAAACCTTACCCCAAACAACTCTATGCACCTGACCCCACCTCAACACTCAATCCTTACTAGATCTAACAAGAAGCCTGCTTACCCAGCCTGCTTACCCAGCCCCACCTCTCCAAACCTTGACTCCAACCTGGTCTGACTATTTGTAGGCTAACAGCAACCTTACCAACACGATGACTTTAACTCATACACCTTGTGAACACCAATCTGCATGGTGAAGATCCAGAAAGAAATTAAACCTTTTCAGACGTGCTGTCCAGATCCCTAACCACAGTGTTGGTCACAGACCCACGACATCTCCCTGCTCTGAATTCAGCATCATTTTTGATGGTACAAACACTCATTCAGACTTTGCAGCACTGCCCACCCTAAGCCCATCCACCTTTCAGGCAACCCACAGCCAGGGCTAAGGATAGAGAGGGCTGAACAGATAACTTCACTGCTGGATCCTGTAAGTACCACCAAACTAGGCTGATTCTGGACAATACCAGCTCGGCAAGCTGCTGGCTGCATCTGATCATAGGTTTAGATTAGGGAGTGAAGGGGCTGAAGAACCAGCTTTGTTTCTTGTTCATTTAGGTGCCAGAGGATTGGGATGACAGCTGGTGCTGATCATACACACCAGGATGATGCCTGGAGAATACAGGACTTTCCTGTTTCAGGGTAAGGCTAGAGTTGGAACTGGGGTTAGCGCTCAGGGCTGGAGGCACTGCAAATCTAGATCTGCCCCTGGACCCTGATGAGTAGTGGGGGACTGCAGCCAGCTACAGAGAACAAGCCCTGGCTGAGTCTGGGAGGGGGGCAACAGCCCAGAGCATGAGGTTCATGCTAGGCTTCAAGGGTTGGGGCTCAGATTAGGTAAAGGGATGAAAATCAAAACTTAAGAGCAGGAATGCCAAGTAAACGCTCTGGATCCAGCAGCCTCTCCAGAAGATGAGCCAAGATTTCTGTCCTCATATCCCCATCACTGGCCTTCATGCCAGCCCTTAGCACAGCGCTAATGCCAGGAGAAGGGTCACTGCCAATCTTTCATCCTGCTCTGCAGCAACCCAATATAGCCTAAAAAAAAAAAAAAAAAAAAAAAAAAGAAAACCCACACACAAAAAAACCCCAAGCAATACCTGCCAACTGCAAGTCCTGCCCAACAATCCCAGCCTCGTGGCCTTTGCAAACTCCAAAGCAGACATGGATCTCTGGGCTAGATTAGAGAGATAGTCTTAAATCTAGTGCTGTAGGCTAGGTCTAGCATTCACGCTGTTGCTTAGGAGAGCTTACAGTTCCACGCAGGCTGCAGAGGTCGGAGGCAGGTTGTTGCACGTCAGGAAGAAGGGCCAAGTTTGTTCTTATGTCAATCCTTTGAAAATAAACAACCATGGGGGAAAAAAAAAAAAGAAAAAGAAAAGGAAAAGAAAGAGGAGCTGTCAATGACTCAAACTGTGTTTAGGGCTGGTGATTGTGGCAAAAAAATTGCCAACTATTGCATTACACAAAAGATTGGTGTTTATGTCCATTAATTTGGACAGTTGCAGAATGGCATCCTTAGCATTTTTTAGATTCTCACCACGAGTCTTCATATGTACGGAGGGAAAAAAGTCTCCTCAGTGCTTGTCGTGTGCCATCTAGAACCTCATCCTAAACCCACCATTAATACCATAGCTGAAGCCACTGCCTGGCCCAGAACAAATTATGCCCCTATCACCTCTGAAAGTATAAAACTTTGTCCAAGAACTACAAATTCAGGAGAAAAAACAAAAACAAAAAATCTAGGTGCCACACACAAATCCACCAAGATTTATAGAAAGTTATGTAGAGAAATAAAACATCGTTAGCATTTTTCATACATTAAGGGATCCTTAACACTTTCCAACATGGTCTGAGCAAGAACTTACTTCTCCCTCTAGAGGATAGGAAAATTAGCACAAGGAACATAAGATTATGTCAAGACGAGGAAAGTAACGAGATGCTAAGGCAGAGTGTCAGTGTTTTTGCTTTGAAAGTCTAGTAGCATTTTAGAAGGACCAAAATTACAACTGTAAAAAAAAAAAAAAGAGTTATAAAGTTATGTATTTATTTTTACAGCAATGCCCTAGAAAGTGCAAAATAAATTCTCAACTAGCCTTTTGCATTTAAAGAATCTGTGAAGCTGTTCACCACGAAACATTTTAAAAGTTCATTGTGAGTGACAAAACAGTGCCTTTAGGTCCTCCTCCACTCACTGAGTGTCCAAATCCTTTTGTTTCCTTAGCGGGGAAAGGTGAAGACAGGCAGGTCCCTGTAACCAGACAAGAGACCCCTACACACTTTCCCACCCCAGTGGTCCCCCAAGTGCACCCTAGGGGAGAAGCCCAGGGTGAAGGGCACATACAGACAAAGCACCTGCCATGTTCTGCATCCGTGCATCATATTTACAGTATCATACTCAAACTGGCTGTACAATTTTGCAGGTGAAAATAGCAGGTAAAGATTCAGCTGGAGAACCAGGTAAGCAATCCAGTATTCTGGAATCCATCTCACGCCTTTGCACCCCTTCATCATCAGCTTCTCCACTAGCTGTGACCAAAAACTGCAGGACATATCGGTCCTCGGAAAACATTGGCTTCGCTTCTTTTATATTTCGAAGAACCACAGGCGTGACTCTTGCCTGAGCACACATGCCAAAAGCAAGCATGCAGCCTACCACAGCTAGTTTTGCATTGTTTAATCAAAATATTTCAGCACAGAAATTAAAACCCTCTAAGGAGACAAATCCTTACATGCAAAGCTGGTTTTACTGGCTTCATCACGGGGAAAACAAATCCACAAAACTCCACCTTCCAACGCTTCTCTTGCTACATACAATAAAATCTATAGTGTGGGAGAACCAACAAATTAATACCAGCCTGGCACAGACCTCAGAATGGAGATGAAGCCTGACGCCAGCTGCTCAGAGTGCAAGCCAGCCGTACAGCACTGCGGGACTTCAGGGAGATGGGGGGGGGGGGGGCCCCCCCCCCCCAAAAAAAAAAAAAAAAAAAAAAACAAAACCAAAACACCAAACCTCCACCACCTCACTGATGAACTTTTTTGGAACTTAGCATATCTTAGCGAGGAGTATCTCCCTCCCAGTCTTCCCCCCTGTACCTCTCCCACTGAGTCCCAGTGAATGACTGGGAAGATGGGACTACTTGGGAATGCACTGGAAGATAGGATTAATTGCTTTTGTACATTTTTATCTTTGATAGCAGCGTTGTAAATATCTCCACTCTACAGACTTAAGTTTTCACATGTCACTAAATCTTTTGGCCACAAATTCCCAGAAGTGCCTTTTTCCAAGCATCTGACCTGTGCCTGAGAAATTGATGTCTTTCACATGCTCAGCCTGTTCTAAAAAATAATAATAATTAAAAAAAAAAAAGTAACACCATCTCAGATAAGCATGGGCTGAAAATTAGCCATCTAACCTGCACTGGTGCAAACACCACAAGCAGCACTCTGCTGCAACCCACCGACAGCCTGCCCTCTGTGTGAAGTGCCTTCTCCTGCCTGTTTCAAACCAATCCTTCACTAGTTCAAGCTAGTTCCCCTTAGCTCCACTATTTGCAGGGTTTGGTGAAGAGCACTTCTGCATTCACTTTGTCTGCTGTTTTCATGATTTCTTAAACCTCTCTCATCTCACTGCTTTGCTTTCTCCTCTCCAAATGGAGGAGTCTCACTCAGCCTTTTCAGTCTCTCCTCACAAGGCAGCTGCTCCATCCCCCCAGCCACACTCCTCCCTGTGCCAACCCGGTGATGCAGAGACCAGAGCTGCAGGCAGCACATTAAGTTTTAAGATTTGGTCGAACAAGTTTTGTCTTCAGCTTAAAACCTATATGCTCCTTAAATTAAAATATAACATCATTTTCCAACTGAAAATTTTACCTATAGGGGCTTTGATTTCACAACTGGTATTTTAGATGTTTAGTGTTTCTACTCTAGCCAGAAAGGAGTATTAAAGCAGCTGACAGTTAACTATGCTTTTGCAGCTGTAAGAATTCATACTGATTGCCTGACAGAATTGGACTCCAATCCATTTTCAGAGAAGACAGATAACAGAGCATTTGTGCTTTGAACAACATGTCAGACAATATAAAAAGCCTTGCTTGCAGAAACATTCCCAAATGCACAGTGACAAAGCAATCGAGTTTATGCCATGACCTCAGTACAGATGTTCTCATTCAAGAGGGGGAAAAACCCAGTAATAATTGGTATGCTCCACTTTGACACTGGAACACCCAGTGAGCAGTGGAGCAGAGGAGGAACAGGTTTGCAGTCAACAGAAGGGAATTCTCGGTCTTAGGGGTAGGTATCACACCCCAACAATTCAGCCTCACTGCTGCAGTAACCTCTCAGGGTCATCTCCAGGGTCGCTTTGCTTGTGCTGTGTGCCATCAGGTGAGCTCCGCGATGGAGGCGCATGCAATAGCCCACAAGAGACCCCAGAGCCCTACCAGTAAGTGTAATCTTGGGGGAGAGGGGACACGAAAAGAGTTTGTGTCCCAATTCTTATACACAGTACTGGCATTCCTGCCCTTGCAATACTACTGTCTGCACAGGTGCCAGCACCATAAACACGCTGCTATGGCAAACAAAGTGAGTGGGCCTTATCAGATCCTAATCTTGGGCAGGGGGAAAAAAACTCTATCATACATTGATATCAATAGAGCATAACTGAGTATCTGTGCTACTTTGAACTTTGAAGCTTTTTCTTTAGCACAGGATACAAAGTCCTGCCATCCCATCCCTATCCTCCCCACCCCCTATCAGATTGGTGCCCTTTGGTAGTTATGTCTAACATTTCTTAATGGCCATTCTCTTGCTTCAGGGATCACCAGAAAGTTTGCTCATCTCACGGTCCTGGCCCAAAGAGCTCCCGGTCCACCCCGTCCCTGCAGACTGCCTCACTTCTATACATCTCAAGCCTGCAATGGCCAGAACGCACAAACTGCACTCACAGCCCACCTCGACAAAGCGCATACCCAGCTGCAACAGCTATCCCCAGGCCCTCTGCACTTGCACAACGTGGGCTTTTCTGGCATGCTCCACCTCAGGTGCTCTGCAAACACCCTGACTAGGTAAACATGCCCTAGAGAAAACACCTGAGGCAGATAGCTCATGCTTTGCACAGCCTGCACAGACAGTCCTGCTGCGCATCACTGCGAGCAAAGCTCCAATCCTTGCTCCAATCCTTGAAATGACTGATTCAGGACCTCCTTCATGCTACAGGATGGCTAGAGCTGGGCAAACTTGATTAGTCTGTGGTGCACAGCCTGAAGGGAAGACAAGGTTATGTGGGCTGGGACATTTCCTCTTCCCTCAAGCACAGATGATAGAAGCCTCCTTTCTCTGAAGTGTCTCCTCAGGTAAAGGAGGTAAACACCCCCCAGTGGGACACACACTCTGGCTCCGGGGCTTCCAGGCCCTTTGCCAAGAACTAGCATCTATCCTTGTCTTCAGAGCACCCAGCCCCAGTAAAAATAAGGTTGTCTCTTGTGTTCGATAATCCCTGACTCACACTGATCAGCCATGGACCAGCTTCCTGGTGGAGTCATTCACCGCTCAGCTACACGAAGTCAAAGCACACACAGCTTCTTAGAGATTCACTTATGCTTAGCCCGCTTCACCAAAAATGCTGAGGTCTGCCCAACGCACAGCCTGTTGCTGGAGGAAGGCAACAGCTCGGACACAATCCTCCCCCCGGCCCCGCAACCCCTAACCTCTACGCACACTTACTGGTGCACACACCTTCATGAACCACAACTGCTATCGCAGATGCACACACCATAGCCTTGTCAGTCAGCAGGAAGAATCCCCGATACAATGGGATTTCAAGGGCAAAGTGCACAAAGCTGTCATTGCTTCCGTCACCTTCAGCACTGCACCTGTGAACACAACCAGTCAGGTTCAGGGCAGCCATTGCCAAGGCCACCTCTGCCTGATTATGTCACTACGCAAGATCCTATGATGGCAAGGAAAAGCAGGAAATAATGTGTCCATACATCTAGCAGTATCTCAGCCCTTGGCATTAAGACAAATGGCCATCAACAGTACTCACTCACCTCGGGATGTAGGTCTTGCACCTCCTCCTCCCATCACTACCATATGAGGCTGCCCCCTTTCTTGCACCCGATGTAGTGCCATTTTCCAAAATGCAGATATTTCATCGCAGTCTCCCAACAAACATCCCCACTTGCTGAGGAAATACCAGTCTTGCTTCCCAACATGCTCCAGCATACAGTATATACATACTGTGCATGAGAGTGCTGTCAATCCCTGTATTGATAGGGAGAAAGGGAGCACAGAGAGAGATCTGGAAGCATTGACCAGTTCCTCTCTTACCTGATTTCTAGCCAAACGCACCAAAAAGGTTGTGAAGGTCAAACTAGGGAGTGCAACCACGTGTGCAATTGGCCAACATCATCTTCCTTTTGGGTGTGGGAGGTGAGGAGCAGAGAGAAAGAAGCTTCACCCTGCCCCTGGCCAACCCATCATTGTTGGATATCCATTGATAGATAAAAGCTGTCCTCTGTTATCAGAGGCCGTATGTCCTGTAAGCATAAATCCCCAGGGCATCAACTCCACCCCTAACATGGGAGAGCATATCAAGATGTTTACCAGAATCAGAACCTTACTCTGTGCTGGCACAGGGAGTTCTGAAACTGCAGGCAGTGGGAAAAGACAGCTGATGTGCTACAGCATGAGGAGGACACCTCTCCCAAGACTTGTCAGCCTCACTGGCCAAAGCAGCTGCCAAGAGAGAAGGTGGTCTGTCTTCAGTATGGCACCTTTTCCCCAGCCCAAGTGGGTCACAACTTCTCCCTAATAAAGAGCTGGGGCACCTTAGCACAACAGGGACTGGTAATGCTGAGCCATACCACAGAGAGGTCCTGCCACGAATCTTTACACAGCCTTGAATTCAAATACACATGATTAATCTCGACAGCAACTACTCATTTGACCAGCTTACATAATAGCTGGTTCATAATACTCTTGAGAGCAACAGTGCCCTATGTTGGGATCCAAGAAAACAAAACAAACAAAAAAAAAAAACAAAAAAACCAAACAAAAAAAAAAAATCAGGCTTTCGTCTGTTTGCCTGCCTGATTGCTTCAGAAGGGCACTGGGAAATGAGGACAGCTGCCTCCCAAATCACAATTACTTCTTTCAGTAAGAAAATATCAAAGGTGATGCAAGCACAGGGAGGCAGCAAAGGCACAATGCCCGCAGGGTTATCCACAGGTGACTGTGACAGCCTGCAGAGGACAGCTAGCTCAATTTGCTTCCATACCGTGAAGAAGGCATGGGCCTTTGTATCACCATTCCCCCTCCTCCAAGAATCTGTTTGAAATCACATCACTGCTCTGGAACAAACCAAACTAGCTTGTATGCAGTGTGAGGCAGGGGAGTAAGACCCCAGGAACAAATCAATGCGAGTTCAACAACAGGTTATACCTGCACAGGTAAAGGATTTTAACACGTACAAGCATTAAACTCATTCTTTCCTATTGAGAAACCCATGGAATATACTCTGTTCAAACAATTACACCATGTTATTAACAAAACCACCCTCACAGTTAATATTGTGTGTATATAAATAAAGGATTTTTAATTTAAAAAAAAAGAAAAAAGATAGTGACTAAATAACCCACAACAAACCATCCCTTTCCCCAAGCCAAAGCTGATTTTATTTGCCTTTCTTCATTTTTGCAGTCTTTTCTTTCCGCTTCTTCACATGCTTTGGGATTTTGTTTTTTCTCTTCTCTCTTTGGGCTTCTTTAACCATCTTTTTCCTTTCCTATAAAGAACCAAACACCATTCATTTAAAGCCAGAAGGAATGAGAGATTTTGAGCAGGTCAATCAATTGTTACATTAACAAGTTAATTAACACACCACATAAAAATAAGGTTATCAAGAGGGAGAAATAAAAAAAGAAAAAAAATAGGAATGGTGAGGGGAGAGGAAAAGGAAGCATAGGCTGGGGGTGGAGCTCAGAGCTACACACTGGTAATGACAAGGTAAAATTCAAACTAGTTAAAACCTGAGTTTCATGCAACCTTTGAAGAAAGGGAACAAGAAGCACTCTTAACTCATGTTATTTACACCTAAGACTACAACAGGATGCCTGATCTAGGTTTTCTGCTACCCACAGGGCTACTACAGAATGTGTTTCTATATGTCATGCAAAAATACTGATCCAGTAACTGCTGGTAACTCAGAGTAAGCTGGTCATCATCGGGATTGGCAAGAAAGGGTGCTATGCTACTGCAATACACCATAATTTGTGCCAGACAGTGAAGAGACTACACTCAACCGGAAAACACAAAGTCAGCATAATGGGGGGGGCGGTGGAAGTAATTGCTGCTAATCAGTTGTTCACCTACAGCTGAACACACAGGTTACCAAAAACTTCATCTTTCTCGACAAAAAGTCATCCAAATGAAAACCTATCCATAAGGATGAGAAGTGACCAAGAGTTCCCTGCTTCACATCTGAAAGGCAGCAGCTCTGGATTGGTAGAAAGTATCTAGCAGAGCACTGCATTTTTATTTGACAGATATGGAATGTATTATCTTACCTTGTCTAGGAAGAAAAACTTAACAAGCAAACCCCCAAATCTTGAACCCCTTAAGCCCAGCAAGTTTCATCCTTCTTTTGCACAGCACCTAAAAGGCTGCCAAAAGGCTCTCACCCATGGGTAATACTCTGCAGAAGAGCCTCGCCAAAGCAGAGCATACTTGTTCTGCAGTTTGGAAAACAAAACCTTAAAAAAACCCCAAACTGTAATCCCTTTGCATTACATCTCTTGCCCACAGCAAAGCTAGCCAGTCTGTACTAACAGTACTAACACTGTCACCAAGTCTCCAGTTCTACAGATCAAGTGGTCTCAGTTCCCTAGGCAAAAGGGCGTAAATCAGGGACCATGACCACAAACCTGAACACCAAAGCCTGGAAGAGCAGCCAGAGGCACTGAAGAGCTGCCCAGGCTTCACTAAATTCTGCTTTGTGTAGCCTTAGAATTCCCTGCAGAGATCTCTCTTCTAGCTTTGTCTAGGCTACAGAGAGCTATGTTACCTGTTCCTCTACCTAAAAACACCATTAATAAAGCATCCATAATGAAATTCACTTTCTCTGCTCTCATCCTCCACAACAGGAAAAGTCCATACTTTGTTTCAGACAAGAAGTAGCAAGAACCATTCAGAACTAAGTTTGGATTTTTTCCTGTCACAGAGACAGAGGTGGGAAAAATAAAATAAACAATTCCTGGCCAGCTGACCTTTTTGTCCATGCTAACTTCAACAGGTTTATCTTTGGGATGTACAGATTCCTTACAGCCCGAATCAGAGTCCTCTGAGCTGCCATCATCATCAGAGTCCGTTTCTGACTCATCTGCCTTCTTTTCAAGAAGTGCAGGAATCTGCAAGGTACATCAAGAGAGAATTATATCAAACCAAAACAAAGAAGCCTAATGACAATATATATGCACACATACATATATACATATATAAAACAAAACAGAACCTGCTGCAAAGAAACCCTTGAGCAAGCTTGTGCCGTCTCCTTTACTACAGCCATCACTGAGTCTCAAGAAAAAGAATGAAAAGTAGGTTAATCCAAACTAAGAACAAGGAATCTAGAGCGTACAACACAATCTTTTAGGTGAGGGCTCACAGCACAGCTGTATTGGCACTCCCAAACTAATTTCTGTAAGTTAAACAGCGATTTGCTAACATATGTGGAAGCCAATTTTTAATTATACTTGGATCATACCCAAATCTACCTTGGGGGCCCTGTATGTAGGCTTTATTGCAAACACAAATATCTACACTGGAAAACTAACTTATTCTTAAACAAGCCTAGAGACAGTGCCACAGCCTGATCCCATCCATATTTATATTTTCATTTTAAAACAGAGTCCACACCACTGCTAGATAACATTTGCAAAGGAAGAAGGAGGAATCCACACAGGGCTTCTGCCTTTAATTATATTGCTACAGACTGATCTGTACCCAATTTCTTATCCAACGTACTTTTCAGAAGTGTCACTGTCAAGCATGTCAAATATAGTAAGACATAATATCTTATGCCTTATACTGCAGGGTTGTTCTTCAGACAATAATTACAGCAAAGCTACCCTGAACATATCAAAACTTGTTGTCATGCTACAATTTAAACCAATTACATTTTCCGTAATTGGAAAACATCTTCCCTCCTCTCCACCTTAACTTTAGAGATCATGGCCATAGCAAGGATTATCATTTCATTCNTCATGGCCATAGCAAGGATTATCATTTCATTCTCAAGCAACCCAGCATCATCCACAGTGCAGGGAAGCAATTCATGTGGTGTGCAGGCACCCTGTCATGCCAGACCCATCCCAGACATAAATGGTCACTCTGCAGACAAGAGGCTGCTTTCATGGTGTCAGCTGCAAGACAAGGTATTCTCTGTATTCCTTACAAGTGCTTTTCTGAAAATGGCTAAAATGAAGGATTTCAAAAAGACCCTCTCACCTTCTGAACACCAGACAAATCCTTCTTCAGTCCTGTCACAGTCTGGTAAAGGATCTACACCCAGGGAGAGACAAAGAAAATTATGTTATCAAAACATGAGTCTTAAACCTTTGTGCCCAGAGAAAATTATCATCTCAAAAAAAAAAAAAAAAAAAAAAA
>VYZW01019701.1:1214-14868 GCA_013401315.1 Balaeniceps rex
CATGTGGGATTGCTGCGTGTCCTCTCCTCCTCTCATACCCAAGGATAACCAGCAGCATCGTGCACACCTGGTGTGCAGGGTTCAGGCCTTCTGGGTAGCTAGGCAAACAGCACTGAGGAATTTGGCTTGGGCAATCCGGAGTCCTTCCCCGGGATGATCTCACAAATGTGATGCGGTCTCCTGGTTGCAGGTGAATATATCTGAAAATTGTGCTCGAGACATTTCTTAAGAATATTATGACTGCAACTGATGTGGAAGTTGCTTGGGGACATTATGGCATGTTGGCTCTTCAGACAGGTTTGGAGATGGCAAGGTGTGGTCTGTAAATTGCTGGTGGCTTACTTTGTAATATACACCAAAGACAAATGGAAACTGGCAACTATCCCTGGAAAGATCCGCAAGATTTCTTTTTAGAGTAGCCTGATGGCTTACTATGTTACAACCTGATACCATTGATTAGCTCTCAAAAAGAATAATTAGAAAGATAAAAAAAAAAAAGACGGTTACGTATAGGAAGATAGGGCTATTTGTAGATGGACACTTAATTCTAAGGGCCAAATTCCTGCAGGTACCTGGGAGAGAATGCACACGGCAAGACTGGCAGCACATGAGACATGCTTATTGCTTCTCCTCTGACAGCTGTGAGGAAGCAATACCTGGAAAAGCTCAAAGGCAAAATCCTGCCTGTAGTATGATTATTCACCTCAGAGCTCCTCGTGTACCTGCAAGCACATTTTTAGTTATTCTTGTCCCCATCCAAAATGGCAAACAGGACTGGAGAAAAACTTGCTTCAAATGTATACCCAGGGAAAGGCAGGCAGAAGCACTGAGTGCTGGGGAGGTAGGATGCTGCTAGCCATAGAGCTGTTAACTCTGTAATATAAGATGGTGCCATTCATCTGTATTTGGAGGGAGATTGCTATGTGTGGACCTTCATGAGGGACACTCAGAAACGTTCTTGGAGGCTCAGGGTGGCCAGATGTTCTTGTGTGCCGGAGAAAACTGTTGAGCAGGCAAGCATTACCCATCCTACAAAACCAGGCAGCTAAGCTGTATTCTCTATGCCATCTGCTATGGGGGTCGCCTTTCCACATAATCTGTGTCCTTCAGCCTCCTGGGTCTGGAGCCCCTTCTGGAAGAGGGACTGGTTACACACTTGTAAAATGTGGTCATCAAACTGCTCAGCAGACCAGAAATCAGTCAGGCCAGGTCAGCACTGTA
Organism: Balaeniceps rex; assembly: GCA_013401315.1. Classification (NCBI taxonomy): domain Eukaryota; kingdom Metazoa; phylum Chordata; class Aves; order Pelecaniformes; family Balaenicipitidae; genus Balaeniceps; species Balaeniceps rex. The sequence continues at coordinate 2,436 of VYZW01019701.1, forward strand.
TCAGACGTCTGGTGCCTGCAAGCCAGCAGGGAGCACAAGAGTGTCTCCCTGCTCACCTTGTGAGAGCTGGGTGGCCTCTCAACATCATCTAAAATCCCTGCTCTTTCTGGACAACAGTGGTATCTGCCAGGAGCCTGTGATACATGTCATCATCTTCGCAGCATGGGCTAGCACAAAAATGAGTAAAGGCCAGTTAAAGATGAGTAGAATCTGGGGATTTTAGAAACATCCAGATATGACTGAGATCTTTATCTTCTTTATGTAGGGTAGGTGGGTGGGGGATTAGTATGTTTGCTTCCATAGAGGGAGGATGAATACAGTCCCCCAGCTTTTCTGATGTGGTGCCACTGAGACAGTGACTGCTAATTTGCAGCATGAACAGCAACAGGCACTGTGTGAGGAACTGCCATTGCTTTAGGGGACGAATGCAGAGATGTAAACAGAAATCAGATCTGAGACCTCACCAGTTTTGATGGCATCTTACTACCTTGTCTGGCAACCCTCCTCCTCTTCCATCACCAAACACACACACAGTACAACTCCTGGCCCCAGCATGGAGCAGAGCATTAGATGTCTAGACATTTACCATGTGTGTTTCAACTTAAAAGATCTGGCATGGAGCACCTACAAACCATCAGGTAGTAGCACGGTTGTCTGCATAGATGTAGGGTGTGTACACATTTTGGCAAGCTATGACAAACATAACTGTTTTTTTCCTGTACGATGTATCATCTCAGTGACAGAAGTTTGGCAAGAGGGCTTGTGCCTGCGCAGATGGCAGTTTTGTGTGATTTTGCAGGGTTTCTGCCACGAGTGTAGCATCAGGTGAAACGAACACAAAGATGACTTTTTCAAAGGAACCACCATTACCGAGGTGTTCAAGTGCTGTGTATTCATACGTACCTAGCCTGCATCCCCTGAAATGTTGTTTGAAAATAAGCCCTAGGGTAACCTCCCGGAAGAGGGAGGCAAAAGGCATATTAGGGGTAAGGGAGCAGGATTCGGAGATTTAGGTGCAAGATCTCCTCGATGTTTGTTAGTTACTCATGCCATACCTACAGTGGTACTGAGTCAGGACTTGCTTTCACAGGCAGCCTGTGAGTTACACACATAAAAATGCAGTCTCGCAGGACTTGATCCAGAACCTGCAAGTGTTGATGTGATTACAACGCAGAGCACCACTGTTTGCAAGGCCCTTCTGGAAATGGGATGTGTGTTCCTGGCTGCTTAATGCTTTTCCAAATTCTGTCTGACAGGTCCCAGTGAGAACTCCTGTCCACGCTTGGTAAGGGTGTAGGTTTTCTTGGTGTCTCCTGGCAGTGTCCCAACACCTCTATCAAGTACTCCATGAAGTGTTCAGACATCATTTAAAACTCTTAGAGCATCATCCAGCTGCTGACAGGCGATGTCGGGCGAAGAGCTTTGTGGTTTGGTATGGTATGCAGCCACTGAAGTCGGCGATGAAGGCAGGATGGGAATACCCTTATCTTTAAACAGAGCCTGTGCACTGGTGCGCTTTTGAACCAAGATCCCAGCCTTTTCCCGGACTCCTCCGCACCATCCAAGAATGAAAGGGATAAGCTCTTTTCTCCCGGACAAAAGAAAGCAAATGTTCATTATGCCAATAAAAAAAAAAAGAGAAGCAAGGATGATCTATTTCCTGCAGGAGTGGAAAATTGGGTAATTCTTCTTTCAGCCTTCTGATGATACACCACCCTTACAGATGGTAGCTGATACATGCCTGCCATCACAACGCCATCATTTTATTTCATTTTTATTTCATTATGCAAAGACTCCTTTGCTGCAAGTATGAGAGCTGCACACTGCTCACAGTAGCCATCGCTTTCTGATCTGGCTACACTTTCAAACCTTAGAGCAACTGATGCCAATTTTTGTAGTTTCTGAGTTTATGAGGACAAGGTGTCTAGTGGGAAGAAAAGGAAAAAAATGACATAGACTTTAATGGGCATCACCGTGCATTAGGTACGAAACATCCCTGAACGGCCATCTGTGTGTCCTGTTCTGGTGCAGCACCTGACTGGCTGTCCAAGTTCAGGACTGAAGTAGTACTAATAACAAGCTGTTACTGTTAGCAGTATCAAGTATTAGAGCTCAGCTCAAACCAGATGCCCCAATTTGGAAAATCTGGAATTTGGAGAAACCAGGAACTATGACTTAATTTCCTAGCACATAATAAACCCTGCCTTGGGGTTTATTAGCAGTCTAAGACTCTGTCTTCTCTTGTGGTTCGATAAATTGCCTGAGTGATACTGTGATTCAGGAAATGGCCACCATAATTTTCAAAGAGAGGCCTGTCAGAATTTAATTAATCTCTGTGGGATTAATCGCAGTATGAGAACTGCAGTGAGGCTGGTGCTGTTACATCTTTCAGGGCAACTGGCATTGTATGGTTAGGCTCTTGATTTTAGTAGGCTGTTCCCCAGTGCTCTTGATGCTCTCAGAAGTAGTCCCTGGGTGAGCCAGCAGTGTAAGGCGGTGGTAGCTCATGAGATGGCATTTTCAGAAGCAGAGTAGCACTCAGTTTGTGAGGAAATGTGGGATGGGGTGAATGTTACCAATCAGACGGGTGTCTGTGCAAGCTGGACAGGCAATGCTAACCAAGTAGGATTTTCCACTCATAACCACTTTCTACTCAACATTTTGCTGGGCAAACAAACATCCTGGGAGGTGTGAGGCTTTACGGAGAACTGACCTAAGATTTGCTTATTGGTAAGGGCCAAACAGTGCCTGAACAGTCATTGCAAGAGGGTTGTAGCAAGGCCTGAGGGCACAAGAGGGCAAACCCTTGTTGAGGAGACTGCTGGCGGCTGAACAGCTCATCATTTCCGTGAGCATCCCGGCCTTTCTTTAGCAGAGTTGTCCGCCTAACAACTCACCACACAGAGCTTGTGAAGCCAGAGGAACTTCCACCCAAGTTCATGCCACCTGAAATTGTCACAGCGCTCCCCTTCTGCAGCACCATCCCTGGGCTAGCAGGAGAGCAAGGTGGCTGCCAGGCACCACAGGCAGTGGTTGTCCACACAGACAGAGGAGGATCATTTGCCATGAGCAAAATTTGCAAACACAGCTCAGTTTGGAAAAAATACTTGCAGACTACTTTTCAGATGGGAAGTTGTCCTGTTTTTGTCCACTGACTAGTTGCATTGTACAGAAGGAAGAGAGGGTCCCTTCAGCTTGTGAGACCTCTGCCCCCGGACGGGCTTGCATGGCAATGTGCGTTTTTCAGATGTGCCCTCTGCGTAGCATGCATTTTTCCAGCAGTCTTTCTTGGAATCTTCAGGAGGAGACCCTGGGCTGTCAGGGGTCTGCAGAGCAGACTGAGGACTCCTGTTATAGAAGTGTCCAGAGCTCAGAGGATCAGGCAACATGCTCACATTGTTAGCCTGCGCATGGTGCATTTATTCAGCTTTCCAGCTTGTTTTGCTTGCAGTGCATTCTTCAGCTGGTTTTATATTTACCTTTTATATACTATATTAACAGCAAAAGCTGCAACAGTAGAAACCTCTTTTTAAAATCACCTTTTCCTAGTGTGCAGAGTTACACCACTGGGGCTGCAGTAATGGTCAGCTGTGGCTGCGGAGTTGAAGATTAGAAGGAGAAATCCAACACCTCTGTCCTCCTGAGTGTACCACCTCTTCCCTTCTCCTGCCATGCTGAGACAGTCACCATGGGGGTCACTAGCTCAGTGCATGGATGTTCAGAGCAACCTTCCGCTGCTAGCATGCATTGGGCTGCAAAATCCATTAGCTTCAGCCCTGTAAAAAGTAGACTTAAAGTATAGTGGATATAATAAAATTATAGTGGTATCATAAAAATGTATTACTCTTTCATAAAGGATATTAAGTGTCTGAACATCTATAAAAAGGTTCTCCATCAATCCTCTACTTTCAGTTCCTGCCTGTGGGGCTGAGGCTCTCCTTTTAAGAAGCGCACACTGCATGTCTTCACTTAACTCGTGGTATTCATCAAGATGCACCTGCCTTTGGTCCACTGAAGCAACAGGGCCTGATTCTGTTGTGCCTAACAGGGAGAAGAAAGTAGGTATGAGTGGAAAATCCTACTTGGTTAGCATTGCCTGTCCAGCTTGCACAGACACCCGTGGTGGTGTGACACACCAGCAGCACAGAGTCAGGCTGTATAGGAATAGGATGAGTTTTTCCTCTGCTCCTGAGTCTACTAACAAAGGAAAAACCTTTGCCTTTGTCATCCTCCCGCTGTTTCTGCAGCAAGGTAAAAGGTGCTGTGTTACTCCCTCTCTGTTACTGGCTCTGAGTGGCAGTACATTTTTAGCTCTGCGGCAACCTTAGGATGACTTCATGTTGGTGCCCCTCCTGTCGCATGTGAGTTTTCAGCTCACAAACTTGTGGGAAATCATCAGGGAAGTGCTGTGTTTCACCTTTCTTAAATTCCTTGCATTTTGTGAAAAACACCAAATTGCTCTTAGCCAGAAATGGTGGCAGCATGTCACTAGGACAAGCTATTTTCATCCCCTTTCTTTATTTGTTTTCTAGCGTATTCAACTAAGCTCAACAAGTTTCCCATCTTTAATTTTGATGACGACCGCAAGTACCTGTATGTCAGTGCTGTGAGCCCCAACACCACCAAGGCCACCCTCTATGCTCTCAACGTGTGGAGATACTGGTTCATGACCAAAGGACTCAGAGATTGCATGGACATCACTAAGGTCAGAAAACTTAGCAAAATTCTGTTTTTTCAGTGGTGGGAGCCAGCCCCCCTGGTCAAATGAAGTTGTCATGAAGTTTGAAAAGAGATGGGATTTCAGACTTCTTTACGTCTAGTCTTGGGGACCTTCCAAGTTTCTCTTAATAAAACTGTAACCTTTTCTAATTCACACCCTGTTGCCTTTATGGTTGAGCCAGTAGCTTGGAAACCCAGGGTGATAGTAAAGATTTCCACATACATAACACTTGTACACAACCTTGCCCTCAGGCTGCCATGTGACAAGATTTCCTGCTGTTACCCTAAGGACGTACTGTCTGCATGATTTCTGCTCCTAGAGCTAGCCAGTGCAATTCAGAGCATTTGAGGACTTTTCTCCATAAATGAACTCCCAGCAAAATCAGTGTACACACCAAAAATAAGGACTGTGGCTAAGGGCCAAAGTACAAAAAGCCCCACTCACATTTTTATAACGAAGTTTCTCTCTTAGGTTGATCTAAGACATTGGCAGGCTAAAGCAGCCTGACTAGCAGCCTGACTGCAATACTGACATCTCATGGCCAAAAGAAGAAGATGCTGCTGCTGCTTCTTTTTCTCCTCCTCCTCCTCCTTCTCCTCCTCCTCCTTCTCTTTCTCCTCCTCCTCCTCCTTCTTCACCTGAAAAGTTTCCATATGTACCACATTACTGCAAAAGTACAGAGTATTACACCCAAGTGGTAGGTCACACATTTGCACACAGTCGCACCTGAGTGTGACTGAAACCTTCATTCACTTCAAAAAAGCCAGGAATTTGACTCCTTTCTTCTGCATCTGGATTTCTACAGCTGGTGCAAAAGTGGTGCCAGCCAGTGAAATGGATCTGGTCTGTCTGAGCATCCTTACACCATGGGTTTCATTGCATCTCTTTTGCTTAGGTAAACATGTAGCCTCTTCCTAAGACTCTAAGGCTGCCCAGAAACAAAATTCTGGGGAAGCGTGGAAGCTGCTGCAGGTTTCCTCAGACAGAGCATGGAGAAGCCCTAAATGTGTTTTCCCCACCTGCGATGCATTTCCTTCCCATAAGTACCTTGACACATCTTTCCCCTTCCTCTTGGTTCCAGATCCCAGCAGTGAAGCTCAATGAACTCCTGGAGGACTTTTACACCACTGTGAAGAAAACAGATGGGTCTGACTTTCTATCCGCGTCCCTCCATGCTATCCGACGAGGCCTGGACCGGATCCTCAAGAATGCTGGTGCTGGTTTCTCCATCACCAGCAGCACCTTCAGCTCTTCCACCAGAAAGCTCAAGGAGAAGCTTAAGGTCCTGAGCAAGGCTGGGATGTCTGGTACCCGCTCTCGCAACGTTGTCTACTTCTCCCATTCTGACGAGGAAGAGATGTGGAGGACAGGAGCCTGGGAGTTGAGAGCCCCGTAGCCCTGCTGTCCACAGTGGTGAAATACAACAGCCAGTACCTGAACATGTGAACCTTACAGGAGCACGCGGACTTAATGTTTGGTGACATTGAATTGCTCAAAGACTCCCAGAACAGGCCATTTTTTGCCAGAACAGGTAGCGTGAAGCAAGAAAACAGGGTGAACGTGAACAGAGCGTGTTACGGCCAGATCTACCATAAGCAGTCAAAAAAGCACAAGCTCTGCCCATGCTGCCTCCTCTACAAGTACATGTACGTACACCAGCCCCTTGATGGAGGCCAAGTCTCCCTCCTCCTGGAAGGAGGTGAGCAGCATGGGGAACGTCTGATACGAAGAGCAGAGGATGGGGCTCCGCTTCCTTAGGGGTATCCTCCCCAAACTGGCGAAGAAAGTGAAGCTGGAGCACTGTGAAAATTTTACTTTTGTCTCCTTCACTCAGGCTTCCAGGAAGTTTGTCCCTCTTAGCTCCTACCAGTAACAGTCTTCTCTCTGCTCTCACCAGCCAGTGTCCCAAGAAGGTGCTTCGCCCCGTAGCTTTAGTGTGATGTGAAGAGGGTGAGCTGCTTTCAAACAAGAGCAAAAAGTGGAAAGACAGGACATTAAATTCTTCCTGAGGAGGACTGCACATGGTGAGGTCCTATTTTGGGGATGAATACAGCCTTGTTCTGAAAAGCAGGGTGCCAGTGGTCTCATTCACCACTGCCCGGTCTTCCGAGCAAAAAGGTGGTGGAGAGCCTTTTCCTCATCAGATGCAGCAATGTGTGTATCATAGATTTTCCTCCTTAGCAAGCATAGCTAGGAGAAAGCAGACTGAGTTTTGGGGACCAAGAACTCTTGAAGCAGATGTGCCTGTGCTTCTTTTCAGAGCTACTGTACAAAAGTTGCTCTCTTGTGAATCATATTTTTTGCTGGTTCACAGTTTTCTCCACTTGCTTGGTGTATTGTAAATATAGGTATTTTTCAATACCTGGTCATTTACACTGGATCTGTAGGTACTGCTAGAAACTACTCTTGGCTTTACCAAATAACAAACAAAGAGATGAAATCAATTACAGCATCCCCAAAGGACAGCATTTTCAGTCAGTCGTTTATAAATGGTGAGCACTTAACTAAAAAATCAGCAGTTTGGGGCTGTCCAGGTTTTGAGGCATCTTAAAGGTGGCTTATATCAGAAGTCAAACGCTCAGCACCTTTTGAAAATTAAGGCACTCTAACATGTCTCATGTCTGGCATCCAAATGATGTAATTTTCAAAAATCAGTGGTCAGTTGTAAAAATAATTGCCTTAAACTTCTACAGTTATGGCTTGGTCCACTTTCTGTTGAGAGGAAAACTTCATTTCAGCTGGAGCTGAAGGCAAGCCTTAAAGTCACAAAAAAGAAAACCTGGAAGACCTAAAACAGAGTTGGGGACGTGCAATTTGACAGTGTGCAATCTGCTTCTATTCTAATGGAAAGATATGGCTGGTCTTCTTCCACTGCGTTGCAGGGCTGTGAGAGGATTGACAAGGGTTACCAAGCCCACTATACAGTCATTGATTTTCTAGTACTGTATAACACATAGAAATCACAGCTTCAGTCCAATAGGTACGTGATTGCAACGATAAAATAATGACATTTAGTTGTACTTTTTTTGAAAGACAGCTTCTCCCTCACCCAAATTGCTTGAATTCTCTTTTTTTTTAAAATATTAGTTTGATTTGTAGGATCTCTATGTTGTAAAATATAGTGTTGGTCCTGTCTTTTAAATGCTTTCACACAGCATTATTTTAATTTTAAGAAAGTAATTCGCTGGATATTGAAACACAGAGTAGCATCAACTTTAGCAGGGGAAACATCTGCTAGGAAAAGCTGCTACCTACAGCCCTCACAGGCTGAGAACGTTATTTCCCACTGTCCGGGTGGTTTTTTAAGAGTCTGATCCTGGGAACCCTTGGCAGCCTTTGCTGGAGGAGGCAGAGGATGGTCAGGATTTCCAGACAAGCTCCTGTGATGGGAATAGGAGCTTCTGCCTGAACAGGGTTTCAGGTGTGCATTGTGGGCATTGCTCCCAGAGGAAAAATGCTATTTGTCATCACTTTCCTTTGTTTCGTGGTCGATGGTAAAGGGCATTCCCTATTAAAAAATACCATTCTGAGTCCTGCAGAGCAAATCACCAGTTAAGACTGAGGAAAACAGAAGCTGGGCTGGGGTAGGGTTTATTTGTCTTTGAAAAGAGCAGAAGCAGCTGTTCTAACACAAACCGCTTTGAAACCTGAGTGCACCCAGAAAATCAGACTCTTTGTTTGGTAACTAATCGAGGAACCTGTTCTCCAGAGGTGCTGACCTGCTGGAGCTCTTCCTCCAGGCACTGCCACTGAGCGGTTCCCAGACTGGGACCTTCTGGTGGCTGTTGGCAGTAAAAGCAGTCATGGTGAGGTTTTCTTGGGCACGAATAAGAGGTATGAAAACCCAGTGGCTGTTCCTCTAAACTCTAGAAGTTTTTTGCCCTTAGTTTCTTTGCTCAGTTGATGTGGCTGTATTTGGTGGGTCAGGAACACTCTGTGGTGGGCTCCAGAGTCCTGGCCCTGTGACAGCACAGAGAAGACCTCAGCTCCCTTTGCTGCCCATGTGCCCAGGGGAAACCTGGCATTGCAGGAGAGGTGGGCACTTGCCTGGGTTCAGACCTCTGCAAAATGAACAACTTGTTCCATCTATTAGCAGAGGGAACATTTAGAGCAGTAGGCCTGGTTGCTTTAAGTCATGGCGGTAGGGACTGCTGTGGTTTCTCTCAATGATTGCAAGCTTCTCCCTGTTCTTCCAGCAGTGTCAAGGCACTAGGAGCCATGGCTGTAACTAATCAGCACTCCTCTGCCCATGCATATGTTGTTTGTAAGAGTCAATAAATATCCAAGGAAAGCATTAAGCTTATGTCCAGTATCCCAAGCGGAAGTTCCCTTTCCATGTTTTGCAAAGGACTGAATATTCTAGATATGAAAACCAAGTAAATCCCCAGGGTTGGTAGGTATCATACAATTCAGACTGACTTTGAGTTACCCTGTTTGTTGTCCTGTTCTTGTTCTCCTGCAGTGGCATCTGATACCATAGAGTAAATGCTCACAGTGCATCAGAGTACTATGAGTTTTTTTTTTTTAATAGTGACATAAAGTGAGTGAAAAAGAGAAAAATACTGAGTGCTTTTGTGAAGAGTTGGTCTTGATTTTGTCTCACAGTATGTCGTCTTCCTTTGTCTGATGTCCTTGAGTTTGACAATGGTGTCTCTCTTCTCACTTACAAGCAGCGTTTGTTCTGAAATAAAAGCAGTATCACCTTTGTAAGCTGTGGAACCATTACGAACTGAACTGTTACAGAAATCACTTGGATATGGGGAAGAACATGTGGTGTTCAACTGTCAATTTTTGTCACAAGGAATATTTGGCTATTAGCCAAACTTCTTCAGTACTGATGGTCCTTTTTTCTGGCAGCTTCTCGAATTTGTGATCCTGAAACCTATCTTTTAGCTAACAATATTCAACTTGTTTGACTTCTTTGGCTCAGCATATCTGTATTTCAGCAGTGGTTAATGTGCTCTAACGAGACCAGCATCATATTAGTATGTTAGTTTTATCTGAAGGAGACAATTTCCCTCGTGAAACAATTCCTGCCAAAAGGCAAAAAGACAAGGCCAAAAGAGGTGTGATATGACTTGCCAAAGGCCACAACGCGGGTCAGTAGCAGGGTACGGCCATTGTCTCAGCCATGACTCCTTGTGGCACGCCTCATCTGCAACGTCATGATTGATAAATGCAGCTCCTCTGGGAGTCCTGTAAGAACCACCTAGTCAAAAAGAAAATCAGGATATGTCAAGGGCAGCACTTAACCTTTTTGACTATTAACAAAGAATCAAATGCTGCAAAGGACAAAGAAACACCCCCTTTGCATCTCTGGCACGGCCCCATTTCCAGCCAAAGCAGGTATCGTCTGTTCTGTGCCCAGACACCCAAATTTCAGATAGATAGGGTTTATAGCAGCCTTGTGCTTCTGCGGTGCACTGAAGAGCTAGGCCGTGAGTTTTATGTTTCCAGCCATGTCTCACACGCTGGGCTGTGCTCTGTCCTTGTTGGGAAGCTAGCTCTTGCAGACTTTCAGCCAGGCACGCATTATTTGGTGGGTGTTTCTTGCACTCAACGCCTTCCTGTAAAACACCTCTCATATTGCAAAATCAGAGCACTTAGCAAATCCTGACTATTAGTTTTTGTGGGCAGCAGAGAGTACGCTGGCACAGCATTATTCCTTATTCTGGGTTCTAAGGTAGATAGGATTACGGTTCATTCAGAATTTGCTGTTAACTGCAGGGGTTTTGCTTTGCATTCCCTCCCCACTCGCCCCAGACCAAACACATCTGTGATGTGAGGCATATGCTCACCCTGGCAGGCTACAGAATTACGCCCAAGATTATCAAAATACTGCCTAGCCGAGTAACTAGCATGGTAAGACTTCAGGGCTTATACTTTTGAGGCCTTTCAGGCTTTTCTGCAGTGTGTCAGGTTGGGCACCCACAATTGCTAGTTACTTTGGAAGACCTTGGCACAACTCAGAATGGCCACCATGGGCATGGGTGAAGGGGGACATGCATATGTCTCTGCTTATCCGGGTGGGGCTGTGCACTTAAGCACGTTGTAGCAGACAGACCTGATGTTTTAGTTCTAACATTCTTTGTCATCAGGATGGATGATTAATACAATGTTCTCCTACAATCTTAGGTGCTGGGGAGGGATGCAGACATTCCTGTTACACAGAACAGACAGCTCAGTAGAGTCAGAGTGTGTGCGTGTGCATCTTCACTTTCGGATGTGTCCTCCTGACAGTTGAGCTTGCAAGGGCATGGAGCCATCTCGCATGATGCATTCAGTCCACTTGGTTTAAGTTGAAATTAAGTGATGTTTCAGTTTTGCTCCAAGAAAATGTTTTTCTCAAGCCAATGTAAGAAATACATTTAATTAAATTAAGTAAAGCGTTCCATTCTTTGGCAGACTTTCAGTTACTCAGAACATTGATTTCAGACCTTATCGCTCAATACTATTTATTAAGTCACTAAGCTTTCCTGAAAAGCAGAACAAAACCAAAAATGCCACATACCACAGTCCTGAGGCAGGCCATGCAGAATTACACCTGCACATATGCAGAGTCCAAAGAACCTTGCATTTGTAACCCACCTAGATGTTTCCTATGGACTCAAAGATGAATGAGAAGGGAAAATAGTAACAGTTTAAGGTGTCTCATTTACTTTAAAAAAAAATCTCATGCATGTGCTTTTTTCCACTCCATTTGTTGTCTTTTTGCCGATCTGATGACTTGGGGAGCTCAGCTTACAGGAGTTGAATGCTTTGGGTTGCAAGGCTGTAGTCCACTTTGCCGGACTGGAAGTCTCTAACTGCCGTGGTGGCCCAGGGGTAATTGCAATTTTCACTGTAGACAGGCTATTTACCACACAGAGAGTGAGAAGGAATCACTCCTATTGAAGTCAAGACACTGCAACATCCACAGGGCATGTCTGGTTCATCCCGCGACCTAGACTGAGCACCCTTATGCAAGGGAAAGACAAAACGTGAACTAACCAGGCCTGCAGATCACCAGGTCAAAATCAGGGAAGCGAAGGGAGACAGAGAGCTGCAAATCCTACACTCACATCTCCATGAAGGAGTCTAAGGCACAGGAAAATGTTACCTAGTAAAAACGCTGCTTGGAAGGACGCTCAGGCTGGGAAACAGGGAAATACCTCCCAGCCTCAACCAGCAGCCCCAAGTCCAGCTGTGGGAGGGTCTGCAGAGCCACAATCAAATATGATATGCTAATTATTGAATGTTTTTGTGCTCTGAAGGAAAACCTTGCCTTGAACTCCTCACCTCCCTAAACGATTTGTTCCCTGATGGAAACAAGAGCTCTCATTATTGGTGCTAATGCTAGGGTGAGAAAAGCAACAGGGCAGCTGTGGGAGAAGAGGAAGGTGAGCAGACAATCAAGAAGTGCAGAAAACAGATGGCATTAAGGAAGAGATGTGGCTGCAGGAAGCATCACACACGATTCCCAGTGGTCCCATTCCCAGAGGTTCCAGGAGTGAATGGAGGGTGGTCAGAACAGCCCTTCCCAGAGACACCAAGTGAACAGGGGATGGAGAAAGTCCTATGGCTGCAGAGAAGGTCCCTGCCTAGTGGCCGAGGGCCTTCAGTCATCCTCAGGACAGCTGCAGCATGTCCAGTCCCTGGGTGAGTCACCCGTTCCTTAGGGTCTCGCCAAGACACTTCATAGAATCGTAGAATCATTTGGTTGGAAAAGACCTT
>VYZW01019730.1:2434-13891 GCA_013401315.1 Balaeniceps rex
TCTGCTTTGCAGCATATGCAGAGCAAGGCATTTCCCAGAAGCTTCTTTCTGATTTCCAATAAAAAGCCAAAGTATTCTGGAGCTTGCAGCAGAGACATGGAGTCGTGCCAGCAGGAATCTGCAGCTAAGAGTCACTTAGCTTGAATCTTTGGTTTCCTAACAGTTCTGTGTTCAGGGAGAGAATCATCAATAAGGGAGGCTGCAGTATTATTTTCCTTGTTTTCTTTTATTCAACAAATGTTACTCTTCAGGTGGTTGCTGTAATTTCCATTTCAGAAGGGTTTGGTATGAGTACTGAGGTCCTTTTTCTGGCTGATGCAGCAAAGCGTGTAATTGCTATTAAACCTTTGTACAATGATCTCCTCTACGTAGAGAAGCACTGACAGGGCAGTTTTAAATTTTGCACAGCAAATTAATTCCTTCATTTTGCTCAGAAAGTGCCTTAGGTTTCTCATATGAACATTGGATTGTTATTGGTCTTTTCTTTTTCTTTTTAATTGTTTCTTTTTCTTTGCAGATCTGGGATTATTTTGACATGTTTTGATAAAATGCAGTAATGAGTAGAGTTGCTTTGAATTTACATCAATATAGTGCAGTTGCAAAATAATGAAATCAACATTGCATGATTCAAAAGGGAACATAAGGAATGACAGAAATCATGGTGGTATGTCTATGGAGTGATGTTAGCACAAAGCAATACTCCAATGACAAAGACTGTCTTCCTCATAGAAGAAGGTGTTATTGATTTTTTTTCTTTTCTTCCCCTCCCTGAATTAAATAATGTAATCCAGATTTCCCAGTTGTCCAGTCAGGGTACATGTTACTTTGGGTAAATTGGATATTTAATGGGACACTGATTTGTCTTACTGGAAACCCAAATGAGCTTAAGAAAGCATTAATTATTCATTAATTTTCATTTAAGCTGGTCTTGTAAGCAAGAGTGGAAGTCTCAACCTAGCTTATCTTGAAAAGTTCTGTGTATATCTCATGTTATACACCTTTATGTGGCTCACCTTTACATATCTCATGTATGTTCAAAAATGTCTTTGGGCAGTGCCCAGCAGCATTGGAAGTTAAAACTGTTATAAAGCAACCTGAAACTGTGGAAGAGTTTTATGGATGATCTCTTGTAATTAGTCAACTTGTGACAACTTAGACTTCTACAGGTACTGTAGCATTCATAGTTAATCTTGAAAAGTGCTGAAGGAATAAAAATAAGATTAAATATTCAAAGAAATTGCTGCACCTGTTTGATCTGTATGCCTGCTTCCAGCATCCCTTTGTTCAAGTCTTTGTCCACTCATGCACAATGAATGCTGTTTCCAGAAATATGGCAGGTGTGGCATATGTGACCATCAGGACTGACTTACTGTCTTAGGTGCTTATGTGACAGTTTCCATCCCAGTGCCTGGGAACCTTGCCCTCTGTATTTATTCTCCCAGTAGGGTGAGGCTAACAGTGTTGTTACACCTGGTTTACAGTCAGGGACACTCGAGACACAGAGAAACTGAAACATTCATATAACCTAGTTTTAAGCTGATAGGTTACAGGCTCAGAGACTTAGCTGGACTTAACCGTCTGACTTTAGTCCTTTAGAGTTAAGGGCATGCCATCCAAAGAGCCCAGGTATCTGTTGTGGAGCAGGGGTTGGAACCTGGGATATCCAGATCCTAAATTAATCCCCTGTCACTAATTATACTGGCTGGAGTCTGTTACTGTCTTAGTCATGATACAGAGTTGCCTTATTGCACCGTTGCTGCTGGTGCACGATGCCTGAGAATATATCCTCTAGCACGCAGTTGATGTGGGGAGGGGTGGTGCAGGCAGAGCCCGAAATATTTACTGTGTCATGGTATGAAATACCTGTAAGGAGATCAGCCTAGCTCCTAGCTCAGGGTTTTCAGACCCAAAGCAGCTCACAATTTACATGTCCAGTAAGCTGGCTGGAATTCAGTCAGAAACATTTAAATAAGCTGCTTGTAAATGTATTTCTCTTTCTTTTTCTTTAATTCCCTGTTCTGTCCTCAGTGGTGACTAAAAGGGTCACCTCTGCCTCTGAGAAGCTGTGTGTGTATTGCATATATCCAAAGGAAAAAGTTTGCAAGCAATTCCTTGCAGGAGAGCAAAAGTCAATTACTCAATCTTGACCTACAATGCCAAATTGAGACCAGTAAGACAAGCACCATAATTAGCTTCACTTAAGAAATCAGTCTGGAAATAGCAACTAGCAGTATTTGTATTCATTAAAATGGCTGTGAAGGCAGAACTGGAAAGAAGTTGCATCATTGGACCAGTCTTGAAAATATTTGTTTACTCTCTAGTAAAGAGCAAAACCTCGTCTTTCAGATCGATACCAGAAGATCTGGATGCTGGCATGCAGAATATGTTAGGGTGTCCTCCACACGTGAGTTTGAGAGGGCGGAACGTTGCAGGTGCAGATTTCACAGTGCAGCATTTGAGTCCTAGGAAGCATTTGCCCAAATCCTTGATACAGTTCCTCATTTGATCAACTTTAAACATTCTGTTACCTTTTCTTCAGTTGGCATCAGGCCCATCTTAGGCTGTCTGGATCTGAGAGGGAATTTTCCTCATAATAATTTAATTTCCTAGCACTTGTCTCTATGTTTGTCTCTTATTTTCTTTCTTTCTCATTGCATAAACTGTGTGTTTCCTTGGTTACAAGTTAATATTTAGTAGTTTTGTTTGGAA
Organism: Balaeniceps rex; assembly: GCA_013401315.1. Classification (NCBI taxonomy): domain Eukaryota; kingdom Metazoa; phylum Chordata; class Aves; order Pelecaniformes; family Balaenicipitidae; genus Balaeniceps; species Balaeniceps rex. The sequence continues at coordinate 5,144 of VYZW01019730.1, forward strand.
GAATAATAACTGCCATTCCAGAAATAGTATTGCATTGCAGACTGTTAGGTGAGGTTCACTCAAGGCAAGGCATTTACTGGGCTCTTATTTAAATGGAGCAGCTAATTGAAATACTGGTTGGCATTGCCAGCTGCATTCTGTTCACCAGTATGGACTGAATAACTGCTCATGGGAAATAGTTGAAATGAGGCTACCAGAGGAGGAGGTGTTAAAACTATGAGCTTGAGTAGAAGCATTCAGGCATTTTTTTTGAAGACTGGGGAGGGGGGAGGCGGGGTAGAGAACAAACTAGCAGCTACCATGTTAGTTTGGCCGGACTTAGAGCAGAAATTATTGCTTGGAATATTTGTTATCCTCTATTCTTGATGCTGTTACTCCGCTAATCACATATTAGGCTTTTTTATTAGTAGTCTTGTATTTACTCTGTATAATGCAGAATGATAGCAGCATTCTTCACTCAGGCATTTATAAAGGAGGGTAATATAGAAGGAGTTTATGAAGTGATGGGTCTTTTTCCCCTAGAAATTCATTGAGGAAGGGGAGAGAACCAGTGCAGTAAATATGAACAAGGTATCTACTATGTTGCTGTGTAAGCAGTAACCTGGAAAAAAGCATAATCCTGGGTGGGGAGATGTCAGGAATTGATCAGGAAAGGAAAAGAGAGCTCCAGAAAACACTGAGATAAAATAATGAAGACGATTCCCAGTGACAGTGAGAGTGCTGTAGGTGTATCAGCACTCAGCCCTTTGCAGGCCAGGAAAAGCAGGACAGGAATGGTAGGAAGATGGAGGCATGGGTAGAGAGAGACGTTTTCTCAGAAATGTTCTGATGAGCATCACTAGTTTCACAACAATATTACAAGGAGGACAACTTTCTACTGCTAGAATGGGATGTGGGAGAGAGATGTGAAGGAACATAGTTTTGTTTGGGAACAGTCTGGGTAATGCTTCCCATTTCAAATAGTACAGTTGAGACTCAGTCTTGCTCTAGTGCATTTCTGTTGGGGCCCCAAGCTGTCACAAGACTCATCTGAAGAGAAAGTTAAACTTTTTTTACAGAAGCCAAATGTGTAGCAATAAAACTTTTATTACGACCATGAAATACACAATAAAGCTGACACAAACCTTTCCTGTTACTGTCCAAGCTCTGCTCAGGGCTGTGGGATAGCTGATCAATTACAAGTACCTGGAAATTTGTCTCCCTGACTATACTGCAAATGATTTGGTCATTTCTGTCTACTCATAATATCTCTAATTTGCATGCACAGAGTTGTTTCTGCTAGAATTAATGGGAGTAGGAACAAATAACGTTGGCTTCTTTTCAGATGTGCTTTCCCTGTGTTGGGTATGTGCTGTAGCAAGATGGAGCTGTTTGTAGTTTACATTTAATATCATCATTTGCATGCAAAGTCAGGCTACCTGGTTCATCTGGTTTCCCGAAACATGATTTGGAATTACTTTCCTTTCATTCTTTTTGCTTGCATTGTATTCTTTCTTGGATTAAAATAGCCCAGTTCTTGTTGCCTTGTGTGCTCATTGAACAGTTAACACACACTCACGTTCTTGGAAAGAACCGCTTAGGCAGTCTGAAACACTTTGTGGCACTGAAACTGCAGAGGGAATTTTTCCTTGTCTTTCCGTGGCAGCCTCAGTGGAAAGAGGTAGTAGTTGATGTGAATGGCTGAAACTCTACTGGTTTATGAAAAGTCTATATTTAAAAAAAAATGGTGGTGACTTTTTAGATGAGCGTAAAATGTGAACAGATACATTTGTTTCATGATGAAAAGTGTCTGAGACCACAGATTTATGTACAGGAGAAAATTTTTTTTTGTCTGGATTTAAATCACATTTTTTTTGCTTTACAGTGGCCCATCCTCAGGAACCTCACCACCCCTCTGAAAAGCCGGTCATCCACTGCCACAAATGTGGGGAGCCATGTAAAGGTGAAGTACTCCGTGTTCAGGCCAGACACTTCCACATCAAATGCTTCACCTGCAAAGGTAAGACCTTGATATTCATGTTAGAAATGAGTCAACTTGTGCAAATGTACCTTGAACCAGTGATGAGAGGTCACGCTTCCTGCGATCGGCCAGTTACAGGATATTCACGTTGCTCAGTATCTGAAGGGTTTGTGGGTGGGGAGGGTAAAGAATGGGGCGTGAAGTGGCTGCATTGCGTATGTACAAGCAGCAAGGTGATCGGCACCGCACAGAACAAATTCAATACGCAAACATCTACAATTTAATTGAAAAGAAAGATTATATGACATTTGATTTTATTGGGTGGTGGGGGTAAATTTGTCACCACTAGAAGACTCAAAATAGCACATTCTGCTCTGAATAATTATGTGTTCATTCTTTTTCTTTTCTACTGTTCACTGGATGCAAGCTACACAATAGATAATTATACCTTCAAGAGACAAAAAAAAAAATCTTAGCTCTCTTTAATATTATCTTGAATTTTATTTGCTTCGTACAGTTCTATGCAGACAGACAGTTTCACATATTTCCTGAGTAGTGACTCTGGCTGCTTTGGTGAATTTCTTTTCTATTTATTTGGGAAACAATGGAACAACACTGAACATCCAAGATGAAGTGCTTTATGGAGAGTCACAAAACATAGGAAGAGAAAGTACAGCCCTAGAAGCCACTCAGAAATCTGGTGTAAATAGTTGAGTTGGTTTCAAATGTTGTGTTGTATGTATTTCCTGTTATTTCCATATATGGGGCGAGCGTATGTTTAGGTTGTATAGTGTGATGTCGTGAAAAGGAAGATGGCATAAGAATACTTAAGAAAGTTCTGTCTTTTTGTAGTTTTTGTTCTAAGTGCTTTTTCAAGGATTTGGATAAATCTGGAGTTTTTTAAACTGTTAATAGCAACCACTGCCTTTGATTAGAGATTGTTATGAAAATTAAGCTCCTTTTAACTGCTGAAAGTAAGTACCTGCATTCAAAAAAAACCCACCAAAAAACCCCCTGATGGACACTGACATCCAAGAGAAACATGCAGGGTGGTCACTGAGGGGTATGTGCTGGGACAAGGGGGAGCCTTAGCCACACTCTTTAGGAGAGGTGTCCTCAGTGAGCGAGCAGTGCAGAGCATCGTTACAAAAGGGGAAGGAGCAGGAGGCAAGGGATATCTCTAACAGCCGTGCTGACACCGTCACCCTTGGAGAAAGCTGAGCTGGAGCTTTAAGATGAGTGGCCGAAAAAAAATTTTTTTTACTTGCTTTTCTTGTGGTTGGATTTTGCCTAAGTTCAAGAAATAGCAATATGTGCCCCCCCCCCCCCACACCACATATGTGTGCATATCTATACATACTTGTGTGTATAAGCATGCACATATATGCACACACACTTGCTGGGGGCCTCCCTTTTGCTGGGCCTTCAGTCTGTGGGGCTGGGCCTCCTCTTTCTCTGTGTGAGCCTCCACCTCTCACTGGGTCTCCCCTCCCACAGGCTGGGGTTCTCTGGGCATCCCACTCCTTTAGGCTGGCCCGACTCTCCTTTGGGCCTCCCACTCCCTATGGGCCTCCCTGACTCCCTAGGCAGGTCCGTGGGACCTTATCCTCTCAGCCTCCCACTGCTTCAGGCCTCCCTGTGTGAGCCTGCCTCCCTTTTTGGCTCCCTCTCATTTCATCTCCCATGCTTTTGGGGCTCCCTGACTCTCTGGGCCTCCCCTGCGTGGGCTGGGACTTTCTGGGACTCCCACTTTTACGAAGGCCTCCTTTTTTTGGAGCCTCATTTGCTCAGGGGCTCTACTTGTGAGCCTCCCACTCGCTCTGGGCTTCACTGACTCTTGTTCTCAGCCTCTCAGGGCTTTGAGTCTCTGAGCCTCCCAATTTTTTAGGGGGGGCCTCCAACAATTTTGGGCCACCCCGACTCTCCACAAGCCTCCGGTATGTGAGCCTCCCACCTTTTTATTTCTTCGCATGCTTTCAGGCGTCCTGCTCTTTTTGGTCTCTGCTCCCCCCCACCCCCCTCCCCAGTGGGCCTCCCACACACACACTTGTCAGTCTTCCACTGTGTGAGTCTCTCCCCTCTCACTGGGCCTCCCTCTCCGTGGGCCGCCATTCTCTGTGCCTCTCCCTTCCTTTTGGCCTGGGCCTCGTAATCTTACGGACCTCCACTGTGTGAGCCTCTCCCACTCTCTGGACCTGCCCCTCACTGGGCCTCCACTCTGAGCCTCGCCCTTAGATATAAGTATCTCTATATTTGTGTAGTTGTATTTATATTTGCCTAAAAGCTGTAAGGAAGCTGCACGGCAGGCAGCTGGGCTACTGCAGAGCTTTGCCCCCTGTCAGGAGAGGCCTCCTGCCAGCCCCAGTTCTGCAGAGGTTCTAAGGCTTTGGGTTGTGGAGCTGCCTTGGGAACGGGGCAAGCCCTGACACTCCTCAGTGAGGACCTGAGGGGCTCTCAGTGGCTCCAGCTCATGCCACTGAGCCTTCTGTGACCACAACAAGGACTCGCTGTGTTTTTTTACAAAAAAGAGGTTTAATGAAGCATTAAATAATTGTAAAACTACTCTTTGTGAAACCATCACCTTTGAAGATGGGTGTTCTGAAGCAGGAGGCAGTCCTGACTCCTTCATACGGTTTCTGTTTAATGGGCAACAATACAGAGTTGGCTGAATTAAGTTAACTTTCTCACCGCAGTACGTAGGATGAAAGGTGAGGATATGGAGAAATATATAGGCCCATGTGAAACAAGGGAAGCGTTGCTCCTATACAACCAGCGTCTCCCACATTCAGTCCTAGCATAGCACAGGATAGGTACAATGAAAGGGCATCAGGCTTGAGGTGAACGTGGCGGAGCTGGTGGTGAACATAGAGAAGGGTGCTGGAGTAAATCAGAGTAACTGAGTAACTAAAACAGAGTAGCAGAATCTATATTATGAAGTTTTTCGCTTCCTTTAAACCTAAGTTAGCTTTTCTGAAAGTCTGTATCTAGCACGTATACTGCAGATCCAGACTTTGAAAAGTGCTTCTGGCCCAGTCCCTGAGTTTCAGTTATATTTTTCATGTTTTAGATGTGGGTGGAATAGTATAGTAGTGTGATTGCTGTAACTCTGTCCTTCTGCTTCGTAAATAGATGGGATATAGCAGAAATTAGAAATATTTGTTTTCCTGTGTTACTAAAGGTTTTTTAAAAAAGTCACTTGAGTTATTTGCATGCTGAAAAATGAAAGGCTAGAATCTAAGAAATTCTGTGTTTGTGTTACCTGTGGTTTTTAGTTAAATACAACTACCTAGCTCAAAAAATACTTAACTTTCTCCTGGATATTGATGTCTTTCATCTGTGTCAAACTGGGATGGTATCAGCCTGTCATGGGAGGCAGAGAGGAGCACTATCTGCACTGTTGCTGAAATGCTTGGGGTAATGCATATGTCTTTCTGTCTTAACAGTTGCTGTATTTCAAGCAGTACTTGGTGTTATATAATCCCTAAGCAGTTCAAAACGAGCAACAAGTTGTTTCATTTACTATTTCTGCCCATAGTGAGTAGTGGTCTTAATTTACAGAAGACACTAGATTAGGGTATTTCCAGCAGCAGGCCAGCTGAGACCCTCTGAGTCATGAAGGAGAATGGTGATTCAGGCCAGGCGGCAAACAGCGTGCCAAGGACCTCCTGATAAAGCAAGGGGGCAGATGGAACAGAGCTCTGGAATTGTTCTCCTGCTGAATGCACCAGATTAGTCTTGCTATTTTGGGGGGGTCTAATTTCTTCTTTTGCTTGTTTTTTAGCTACTTACTCATACACTGCTTTTGTGCTTTCACTATTCTGTTGCAAGGCTGGGTTTAGTAGGATACTTTTTTTTCCTCCCCTTGGGCAATATCTAAAGTCATTGTGGCTTCTGTTTATGGAGATATTTCCAAGCTGATGACAGTTTAATATTCTGTAATATTATTGATCTCATGACTGCTTGCATGAAGATCACCAGAGAAGGGAGAGCTGTAGAAATATCTCTCTCTGATGGAAATGAAACTATATTTTTTATCATTAGCTTGTTAAAGAATCTTTGAGCTTGTGGAAGGTGACTGGTTGCATGTGTTCGCTTGTTGGTTAGGAGGAGGGAGTGACAGTGTGGCTTCTGCCTGTTTGCAGTATCTGCACATCCCAGTTTGAACTGAGAGAGCCAGTGCTGAATCGAGACCTTTCTCTTGCAGCTCATTCAGTCTGTGCCTTATTAGTTGGGTTTGCCAGCAAGTGTGTGTCATCTTTTTTGTGTTCATTTGTCTTTCACTGAGAGAAAGGAAAGGGCTGTGTATAGGAGGTTGCTCCAAGTCCTGTTTTGAATCTTATACCTGAGCTGCAGTGCTTGTTTATTGTTGGTCTCTCATATTTAAGTGAATGCACTTTTCGTTTAAACATATAGTTATTTACTTATATTGCATGTTGTCTGACCATATGGTTCATACAAGCGGAACACAGCTGTTCAAGTAAGCATTTTTTTCCTCTTAGTCTAATGGGCTTTTAATGTGACATGACTGTGACTCTACAGGAGGTAGAGTTAGACCCCCTCAGCTTATACAGTATGTTGTTAGCCAGAGGAAACAACTCCTGATACTGCGACCAGAACGTACCAGACAACCAAGCCACCTGTAGATGCAGCTTTCTCCTTTCTGTATACTGAAGTTTTCTCTTGAGACTTCAACTCATATGTCTACAGTGAAAGTCTTTAACAAGCATGTACTTGTCTGAGTGCTGTCGTACCTGCTGAAAATACATAAACTTTTACCTGTATGCTTAGTCTCACAGTCTAGTGAAGGTGTGGAAAAAATCCATTTCTTCATAAAGCTGTCACACTAGCTGTATAGTAGCAGGGTTTCAGTGTGAACCTGTTCTTGTTCTGTATGGGATTCCTTTTTTTTGTTGCCATCCATGCTTTCAGCTTTGTGTTTACATCATACTGTTAAGCGTATTTGGTAGATTGTAATCCTGCTTCCCTAGGCTATGTCAGAAATGCATAGGCACTCTGTGATTGCTTGGCATGCGTGTCAGTGGTCGTTGCTGCACTGCACGAACACAGTGACTTAAGCCTCCATGCTGCGTCAGCCAGCTCAGGACATGCTCATGTGTCACGTTATGTGATCAGACAGTTGTCTTCCCCTGTAGTTCGGTGCTTCATCCATCTCTGGAATCTGTCTCGGAACAGAGTAACTGCTTCCTGACAAAGATGGCAAGTAAAACCTCTGCCGACTGACGTGTTCCCATACCCCCACGATAAGATGCAGCTAGCTGTTACTCCCTGCCTGTTGAGAACCAAGTGTATACAGCTGGTTTGTCCTATCTGCCTGGCAAGGCTGGCTACTTCTATTTGTGGCTCCAGATAAGAGCTGATAAAAAACCAGAGAGCTGAAAATGGTGTGGCCTGTCCCCAGAAGGTGAGCTCTGCTGGCCTCCCAATAGGCAAAGAATCTCAGGCAGTCAGCAGCTGACTCGGAGCTGGAGTTAATGGGGTAATGACAGACAGGGGAGGGATAAGAGACGTTTAGGAGTGCAGCTCCAGGAGCACTATTCAGAGCAGTTGTCTTTGGCTGTTTTATAACAAAGTCACTTACCTTGCTAAGGAATTACACTGTTGTGTGTTACAAATGCAAGTTTAATTTGATTCTGCATTATCTCCAGTTGTAATAAATAAGTTTCAATCTCTATTTTACTGGGAGGACACTACTCTTACCATACCAAATTGTTAATGGTTACCAGGCAATGGAAGCAGCAGGCTGAGAGGTTAGATGAGGAGGTTGGAGGGAGAACAGACTGAGCTGGAGACCTCATTGTTTTACTTTTTGTCTTTAATAAGTATTAAAATTAACAAGAATTAATTAATAGCTTATAAAGAAGTAAAAAGTTTTTCTTGTAAAGCATCTATGTACACGAATAACTTTTCTGGAAAAACTAAGATTCTTCACTGCAACGTCTGTTACACATGTAAATGTGTATGGGATTAGGTCCTAAATTACGATGTGCATGAGCAGAGATTTTAATATCGCAAATTAAATTGTGATCTGATATAAATGATAATTTTCTATCATTGTCAGTTGATTATAGTTCATTTTACCCTATTGCATGTACTAGGAGAGGAAACTTTGAGGCTAGCAAAATTGCTATAATAAGACTTTATTATTAAGCCTGTGATTCATCTTCTGGGTTAGAGGGAAATGCTGATTTCAATACAGTGTATTGCTTAACAGAACAAGCTTTAAGCTTTCATAGTAACAATGTAAAAGTTTACATAGCTGCAGTACCTGTAGAGATAGGTTGCATTATCTTAACAAGGTAATGTAGTATTTGTGGTAGGAGTATTTCAAATAGTAGACAGTGTCCCAGTTCTTGACATCGAATATAAATTGGAAAACATAGTTAGATTGCATATGGTAGCCTAAACTAAAAAGAAAAAAAAAATCTCATAAATAAGCAATCCTGCCATGAGAATATGGATGGTGTCCTAAACTTTTCTAGTCCTCACTATGTGGCATAAATGTCTGTAATTTGATTAGGCTATGCCAGGTGGAAATGTTTCACTGTGTATGAATGTTTTACATGCTGTAGCGATATCAGATATCAAAAAGCAGTTACCAGCTAATATTCTTGCTAATTATAAGGCAAAGCCAAGTCTTGGCATACAGGAAGCATTCCACAAACCACAAACCCAGAGTATCCCATGGAGAAGAAACTTTTAGCTTCTATTAAAACATTGTTATAAATCAGCATAAAGCAGTTTCTTAATTATGGAACAAATGTGCTAAT
>VYZW01019732.1:1652-14413 GCA_013401315.1 Balaeniceps rex
CATTGTGGGGCTTGCGGGGATGCTACCAAAAGCACTTGCAGGGATGCAGCAGGATGGAGTTGCAGGGGAGCGTCAGGGGGCTGCGGGTGTGCATTGGAAAGGGCTTGCAGCAATGCTGCAGGGGAGGGGTGCAGGGCTGCGTCAGGAGGGGGCTTGCAGGGATGGTGGGGTGCAGTAGGAGGTTGAATTTGTGGGAGTTCCCCGGGTTCTGAGGCGGGGAGGCTGGTGTGAGCGGGGTCCGGATGGCTGACCTGGCCACCGTCTCCCCAGGAGGTCGGCCGCATGAAGATCGAGCTGTTCGCCGACGTTGTACCCAAAACAGCGGAGAACTTCAGGTAAGGAGTGGCCAGCATTCCTGCAGCTCAGCCTGGACCCGGGCTGCGAAGGCTTTACGGTGCAGGAATGTCTCTGCTGGCAGAGTGAGTACCTGCCCCCCAGCACCACTGCACCTGCTTTGCTCCTCTCTCCATTCCCAGAGAGATGTGACCATGCAGCATCCTGATCCCTCAGGGGAGCCCATTTGGCTGGAAGGTGAAGGACTCCAGTCCTTCTCTGCTCCCTCTGCAGAGCTTCTGATACGCTCGGTGCATTTATAGAAGGCGGTACTTTAATGTCATGTTAGAGTTCTCTGCCACTGGCCGAAGGATGTAGCGCTTGGACATCCCACTTCCACAGGAGAAATGAATATACCCTGTTCTTTGTGAAACACAGTGCCTGGTCCACGTTCAGTCTCTTACAACCTTGGTGTTAAATATCTGACCTCCTCAACTGCAGAAAGTGCAGAAGTCTGTTTTGAAATGGAAGTGGGGAGCAGTTACTGCCAGTTCCCCTTTCATCGGGGATATCCCCGATGCTGTAAGGGAAGTCCTGCACAACAGTTGGTGCGTGCTCGCTGAATGCAGCCCTCTGTGTCCTCGGAGTTCAAATGTGGCTCATGCTCTGCTCTTTTTTTGCTTTCCAGGCAGTTTTGTACGGGTGAATTCAGGTAAGTGGGTTATAGCATCCTTTTAAGTAGCCTACTCGGAGAAGCAGGGCTGGGTGAGTAGGGAGAATGCTCACTTGGAAGTTTTTCTTACTATACCAGTACAAAATAAAAGAGTTACAGAAATCTGCTCTGATGCAATTGTGATGGGCTCGGTCAGTCGCAGAGATGGCAGACTTTCCCTTTTAGGCATGACTTTTTTCATGCTCAGGTTGCTCTAAAAAGCCCTGTCTGCAAATCCCACCTGCTCATGCTGCAAATTGCAGTGGGATCCTGTTAAGAGGATGGGATAGATGATGTAGGGAACTGGGTTATTTAATGTGCAGAGCGTTTCCCTTGGCCTCTGATAGCACCAGCTCAGAGCCAGGCCCCAGCAGGTGGGTTGGCTGGTTGTGTATTAAGGCAGCTACTAACGTATAGGGTAATCCTTTGGGACTCTGAATTGCTGGGAAGGTTTTGTGTTGGGGTATCCAGTAAGTTGCAATGATTTTCCTTTTTTATTTCCTTGCAGGAAAGATGGTGTCCCTATAGGTTATAAAGGAAGCACTTTCCACAGGTAATTCATCTGCTTTTGTTTAGGCACTTAAAAGAGCAGTCTGAGCTAGACGTGGTTTTGAGACCTGCCTCAAGGCATTATTGGTCTGGGAGGCGTTTGTAGGTCACGGCTAATACCATCCTTCTGTAGCTTTGGGGGATTTTGGGGTGCTGTCAGATGTGTACGCTGGGGTCGCTGGGAGGGATCCCCCATTCCTGGTGTGCCGGGTTGGAGACCATTTTCTGGCATCTGTCACCTAATCGCTATCCCTGGGGGGACAGCAGTAGGTGCCAAAGTACCTGATAGCAACCAGTTCTTAATATTTGTTTTAGATTTTAGACTGTAGCATTCATAGACCCTGATAACTTTTGTTGTGCTGCAAGGCAGAACTCCTCTTTACCGCATGTTAAGCTTCTTGAGGCATTTGTCTACTGAGAACTTAAGTATTGTTTTACTTCTTCAGGGTAATAAAGGATTTCATGATCCAAGGAGGTGACTTTGTAAACGTATGTACTTCTGTATTCCTTTTGTACTTTTCCTGCATGGTATAATATGCAACCGTTACCAAGGGTCCATGCTGATATATGGGATCTGTTGGCTCTCTTTTGAGGTACCCAGTAGTAACTGGAGGTTTCCTCCTAGCATTGCTGCCATCTTACTGCAACCGACTATAATGTACGTGAAAACAAACCTGGAGTCTTGGGTGAACATACCTTCTCCTTCCCAAAATATTTCCTCTCTAAAAAAAGCACAACAGTAACAGCTAGAGGCTTTTCAAACTTGCAGAGATTTTTTTCTTCTTTTACCCTGTTGTCCTTTCCCCTTCTCCTGTCCCTCCCAAACAAGAAACCCTGAGAATTTCAACTAGCTTTGTGAAGAGAGACCCTGAGTGCAGAACCAAGCATCTCATGCAAGACATAGTTTAAATCAAAACTAACTTTTTGTTAGTGAATTGTCTCAAAATAGAAAAGACTTTGTGCCCACAGTGGTGGTCATGCTCTGACTTGGGGTAAAGCAGAGTGTATGGGGAAGGCTGGAGGACCGCTGGGTCTCTTCACTGTCCTAGGACCCAGTAAAATGATTTTATTTCTGGAAGTGTTTCAAAATATGAGGGGGGTGATAAAGCTTTTTTAATACAAAATTTATAAAACTCAGTTGTGTGCAAGTCACTGAGAGAACTGACCGCACAGCAGGTGGCTCAGCCACACCAGGTTTTTAGGTAGTCACTAATTGTGATGCTGCTTAAATGTCCCAGTGGCCTTTATTACTTCCACTGAAGCTCAACAAGCATTACAGATTGCACCAGTATCTGTAATTTATAAATTACACTTGTTACAAAGCCACTTGGGGAGCAAGAACGGTCATGCTGACCACTGAGATAGGGTATATGTTCCTGTCTCAGAGTCGATGGTTTAAGTAAACCACAGAGAATAGGAGGAAAAGAAGCAGGGGCGGAGCAAAAGATGTGGAGCTGCACATGGTATATTACTGGCATCTTATTTTCCTGTTAAGTTTGGCCTAATAAAGAAAGTATACGTTAAGTAGAAAGGGAGTGAAGGGAGACAGGTTGCAGCAAGGCAGAAGAAATGGGGCTGAAGCGACACAGAAGGGGAAAATCAACACAAAAAGGGAAATTACTGTCAGAATAGTAAATTTAACTGACCGCGCCAGAGGTACCTGTTTGCATCGCTTCTGCAGCTTTCCCTGAAGGGTTCCTCACTGCAGCATCTTTAAGGCTGTTCTGCTGCAGGGTCCCTGCTCAGTCCTTTTGGCATCATACAGGAGTGTCTCTGCAACGCTGGACCAAAGAGCAGGGTGGCCTTTCAGCAATCCCACAAGCTACCTGTCTTACATGAGCCACGCGTTGGGCTTCTGCAAAGTTATAAACTCGTGAGCAGTCAAAGCTTGCAATCTGCAGCTGTTACAGGCCGTGCTGCTTTAATTTGTAAGTGTCTTGAGAGCTGAGTGCTAGGGCTTGTAATAAGTACAAGATGTCTCGACTTGGTAGAAAGTACAGCAAAAATTAGAAACTCTGTATTTTAGAAACTGTCCTTGCTGAATGGAGAGGTCACTTCTCTGTTTCCAGTAAAGTCACAGAAAAATCAGGTGAAATAAGTAAGCGTACCGTCAGGCGACTTTTTCCACACAACCGCTTCTGCTTTCCTTGTTACACCAGCCCATACTTCTGCGTCCCCTCCCTTTTCCCTGCCACGTTCAGGTGGGTCCATATCAAGCAATCCATAGCCTCCATCTCACTCTGGGAGGCTTGGACTTAATCCTTACTATCTCCGTGGGTTTCTGCCAACATACGGATGGCAAACGGTGTACTGTGTAGTTAGAAACCAGTCGCTGTTCCTCTTCAGAAATGAAACATTGAACGTGTTCGCTGCTGCTGTATCTAAATGGCAGTACAACATCCATTTTGGGCTGAGTTTAACCCTGTCCTTTTGCTTAGGGATTTTAAATTTAATTTTTAAATTGAATTGTTTTGTAGCAGTTGCTACAGAACAAATGCTGCGGCTGACTGGGCACCTCTCTCGTGCAGGGAGACGGCACTGGAGTAGCCAGTATATATAGGGGTCCTTTTGCAGATGAAAACTTCAAGCTGAAACACTCTGCTCCTGGGCTGCTCTCTATGGTGAGTATAAAATAATGACATTGTCAGACTAAAAAGCTTTTGGTACTTTCTCTGTGCCCTTTTCCTAAGTGTATAAATTATTTGCCAGACAACAGAAATCTCCACCGTTGGATACAAGGTCTGAAAGACCTGCTTTGTAACTGCTGGTCAGAAGGCTACTCATGGGTTAATGTGTTGAGTAACACAGAAGTCGTGATCCTGCAGCATCCTTTCTTTTTTACCTGTTGGAGTGCTGGGGCAGGCTTTGTTTGATCAGCTTTCAGAATAGCTTGATTCTTAACAGTTTTCATACGGTGGCAAGTGGTGGTGTTTTCTCTTCCCTGATACTGTTATCAAACACTGACCTCAGCAAGGGTAAAACAAAGAGATTTGGGAGTTTCAAAGCCATAGCAGCGTTACCATGGTATCTTTTATAACATACGCTTCCTGTTCAACATTGTAGGAAAAACTGCAACCATTGCATGTTGTCTGGTAGGAACAATACACTGACTTTTGCAGCAGAAAGCAAGTGGAGCCAGTGCTTCAGTGTGTTCTTACCCACAACTGCTTCCTCCCCAGCTCTTTCAGCTGCCCTGCCCTTAAAACCGCTTGCTTTGGGCATTTACCGTTTGGATTAATTATTTATCCAGTTCAAAACACGGCCCAAAAAGAGGTGTCGCGACACAGCTAAGCAAACAGTGTACTGTAGTGTGGGAGAAGGGATCCCACGCTGGTATTACCAGCTTTGTGTTAACGTGGCATGGCTCTGGAGTCGTTCTGCTGGGCCAAACCATGGTCCATCCCAGCTGGATCCTTCCAAAGCTGGCTAGCGATAAGTAAAAGATCCAGTGTGACCGTGTCCTGTGCAGTCCCGCCACTGCAAAACTTGCCCAGTTCACTTGTCAGCACAGAAACACGCTTTAGTACCTCCTGGTTGTCAAAAACTTTGAAAAATTGAAACGGACTTAAGTGTTGCAGAGGTGTTTTCTTAGTAGCGTGCAAATGCTCTGGGTGTTGTTGCACTTCGGTGTGAATTAAACTTCACATCTGCATGTGAACCCTGTGCCAATATGATCGTTACCTTTCTCATCCTGATCATCAGAACAGACACCTGTTTTTTTGGGTTTTTTTTTATTCTGAGGAAACCTTCCAAATAGCAGAAATCAGCTTCTTTTTTTCTGCCCTGGTCCTGGCTTTCAGTTTTCCCCAGGTCAATACTGCAGTAGTAAGTACTCATCGACAAAACTTTTAGCCTTTTTTCAGGACCATGCTCTGATTTCAGCAGAGTCTTGTGCTGAACGTGCCTTCGTAGAAGTACAATAAAAAGTTGGTGGCGTGGCTCTTGCGCACACTGGCACGACCAGATTTGGTGGCGTGCCACGTCCCGGCACAGGGTGCTCTCCTGCTTCCTTTGGTTTGTGTAGCAATAAGCTAAAAATAAGCTAGGCTGGGTCTAGAGCAACAGCTCTTTCCTATGTGAGATGCGTCTGCCTTCAATTTTGGGAAGTTCTAATTTGTACGCTTTTCATATTTTGCCATTCTCAACCCCCAGGCAAACAGCGGTCCAAGTACCAACGGCTGTCAGTTTTTCATTACGTGCTCCAAATGTGACTGGTTGGATGGAAAACACGTTGTGTTCGGTGAGTACCTGCGGCAGAGGCATGGCGTACCAGCTCACGGACACTCCCTGTGGTGCAGCCGCTAAAATAAATAGCCATGGAAGCTTGTTCTTCCCCCCCTCGCTTGTGCTAGCGGAGGTATCTGTGTACTGAGATGGATCGGTGTTGAAATGAAACATTTTTTCCCCAGGTTAGCTTTAATCCAGATCAGTTCCTTGATCAGTGTATCATGTTACTACGTAAATCCTTGTGCCGGTGCAGAAGGGACAGACAGATGAGTGAAGGGATACCTTTCTTCTCCACTGTCAGAGAGGACTGAGCTTTCAGCAGAGGTTTGAGATAGTAATTCTATGAAACCATATCTGCTAACTTTTCACATACTGCCACCTGAGCTGTAGAGTTTCAAGGCCAGCCTTTAAGCTGGTGTCCTACTTAGTACTTCCTCCAATTCTGAAGTAACACTGATATCGTTCGTTGCCGGTTTTGCGCCGTTACAAAGGTTGTGTTGATACAGAGGTAGTTCATGCTGTATTTTAGCACAGCTGGTGGCGGTAGGCCTCAAAACCTAGATTTCTACGCATGCCACCCCTGCGATGGGAAAATGTCCTTAATCTGTTCTGAATGTGGAAAATGTTTTAAGAGGGATCGTTTCCTTTGTCAGTTTAGAGAACAGTAACAAACCCCAAAGTGCCCGATAGCTATACACTGCACAAGGCTTTTCAGGAGGAACAAAAACGCATGTACCTGTGATGAGGGGAGGGGAGCAAAGGTGAAAACTGGCCATATTGAAGTGGATACGTTTTTATTCTAGGTAAAATTGTCGATGGGCTGTTGGTCATGAGAAAAATCGAAGTAAGTTGAATTCGCCTATTTCTCTGTGAATGTCCACGTTGGAAAGTCGTGTAGAAGATTAACAAGGGTTGTTCTGTTCTCTCCCACTGTCTGTTTACAGGATACCAGGGAATACCAGTGTTGATAACTGGTATTATCGGTTGTCATCATTATAAAATAGCAGGAAGTCTGTTGAGGCAAAGGCTGTCATATAGATTGACTTTAGAAATGCTATGCTCTCGTGGTTGCTGGTTAGTCTTTGAGCGGGGATTTTGTTCCTGTGGCTTTATTTGCAAAGCTTTGCATTTGTTCAGGAAGCTGAATTGAAAAGCTGTTCCATCAGCAACTCAGACAAGAGTGTAAAGCAGATCACTTCTGTGCCATCGCCTGGGATTATTCAGTGGATGCTAAATCATCAGTTCTGCTGATCCGTGATCAGCATGTTTAATAAGAAAAATTAAACTAATCTTCTGATGGGCTTCCAGAAGCTGAAGATAAATACGCTCAGGGGTCGTGGTTGCTACCAACGTTGTGACTGGGTGTCATGGCAGGATTATGAGTAGATTTAAAAAACAGCAGTGAGTTCTTCAAGACAGCTGGCGCTAACTTCATGGCACACGCATGGGATAATGTGCACAAGGGCCTCTGCCATCAGTGAGTCAAAAAAGTGGGGTGCAAACAGAGCTGACAGTAGCTGTTAGGTATTGAGAAAAGGTCGCGTGCAAGGAACTGTACAGCACGATATAATCTGTGTGTTGCTAGCCCTCTTCACCGAAAGCGCTGATGGAAGGGTTGTGGTGTGCCTGCTTTGTGCATCACTGCAGTGAGCAGCAAATTAAAGGAAATAAGTAAGAGACTCATGAAAGAACAGCCGAGTCCAGCAGAACGAGAGGTTCAGAATGAGGGTTGCTTTGTGACTGTGTCTTATTTGGATTCCCCTTCTGTACAAATACAAGTTTGCTTTGCACGTTGCAGCTGGCTATAATTAGTAACTTTAAAGATTTAAGCCAGAGCAGCCTCAAGTGACACGATGCCTGCTGTATCTCATGAGGAGCTCTCCAGTTTTTGTTCTGTTCCTTCCCTCCCATTCAAAGGGTCAGGGTGTGGTCTGTATCCCAAACCTCTGCGCACAGAGAGAGTTCACTGGCTTACGGCCGGCTCCGTTGCCAAAATGCATGACGATGCTTCTGTGTTACTCAGAGCTGTGTCCAGATTTCCCTGGTCCTGATGTTGCACAGACACCTCTTAACCAGTCTTCAAGTACCTGTCGCTCACTGCATTTGCTGTGCTTTTATAAGGTTTAACACTATATATTTGTTTGTCCCCAGAATGTGCCTACGGGTCCAAATAACAAACCCAAGCTGCCAGTTGTGATCTCTCAGTGTGGGGAAATGTAAAGCAATGAAACAGAAATGTGGTAAGTCTCGGTCTTCACAGGCACCCAGTGCAATTGAACTGTGGGCTGCTCTGCTCCTTACTTTTCTCTTGACTTATTTTTGCATTCGAATCTGCAGAGAGCTGACTCAGCTCAGTGAAACACCAGAAAATGCCTCTCTAACAGCGTTAGTTTTTTGCCAGCTCAACTCCCTGAACTGGCTCCCCTCCGAGCTACACCAACACCAAAGGCAGCGCTAGAGGGATAAGATTTTGCAGCTGCAATCAAGGGGAAGATGGGGTTGTGGGAGCTGTGCCTTGGATGGGGTTAGGCTGCCTTCAAGCCTCGGCTTTAGAAACCAGTGGATGAAAGGGAACTGCAGCAGGAATCCAGCCGGTATTACCCAGACAGTCTGGGGGGGTGGGAGGCTTCACTTTGACCTGCAGGTTGGTGAACTCTCCGATTGGTACAGAAAGCAGAGAGCATCGACGTGTGGGGCAGGCAGGGATCAAGAAAAGAAGAGGAGAAAGAGAGGACTTGAGCCTCCTTGCTCAGTACAGCCATAGGACTGCCACCACTGAAGGGCCGAGGAATTACCATGTTACGTAGTCTTACTTTAACTCGAAAAAATACCACTGTCCTCACCTGAAGGGAGGTGTTTCCAGCATTTACTATTATTCAGGCTTCATTTTGGTTAAATCAATAGGCTCAAAACAGAGCTCAGGCTAACGTACAGTATTTTGTTTCCATTTGTCCGCCCACTTCACTGTAAAAAACACAAGCATTTAAACAAATCTGTCTAGATTTCAATGTGTCAGGCTGCAGCTTGTCAAAAATCTGCTGTATTAGCCTTTTGGTTGCTGATTTTTCAAATTTCGGCAGGCAGGCAGGCACTGACAAAAGCAAATCCCCACAATTTTTGACCTTCCATTAAATGATTTCCAAAGACATCTGGAATTACCCACAAAGACGCGTCCCTGCTTCCGTAATAAAGTCTTTCAGATCTGCAGACTCTTGGGAGCTCCTCCTATTTGCTGAGGTGACAACAGGGAATGTAATCATTCTTTCATTTCCCTGGTACTTCTGGTGGCATTTATAGGCTTTTGAAGATAGGGACAACCTTGTTAACAGGCTTTCTTGCAGATGGGCAGACCTGTGCTGACGGGTCGGGTCCCCTCTAGGGTTGTCCTCAGGCCCGGACTTGTCAATCATTTTGATTTGGAGTGCGTGATCTCTGGCCATCATCCCACTTGAGACTGGAAGCTTTTCATTTCTAGGTTATGAGGCTGGTGCCACCTTGCTTACCTCCCAGCCAGGTCTTGGAAACTGCCTTTTCTGCACCCCGCTGCCTCTCAGCTGCCTGTAGACAGGAATGGCATTCGTCTCGCCCAACTTCAGACAGCTAAATCCGTTACTTGTCAAGATGCTTTAAAATCAGCCAGGAGAAAAAGGCACTGTTGGTTTTAAGCTCAGAGGTAGAGGCAGATGCCTGGCATGGAGACCCAGGAGGACTCCTGGGTTCTCTAGCTCAGGTTTGACGTGAGCTGGTGCTTGCAGCGAGTAGCACTCGCTTGGATATCGCTGTAGCGGCACCCAGTGTCCCTGCACAGTCCTGCTGTTGCAGGATGAGTTGGGAATGGCTGGCTGGCATTTCAGACCTGTTTCTTCTCCTTCGTTTCAGTGCTCCTTCGCCAGTGGTTAGGCCTGCGCTGGCTCCATGCAGTTCCAACTCCAGCCAGTTTCCCCCACTGCCCCAGTCCTCTCCGCACTCTTGACATTCTTCTGAAGTTATTTAATAATTGGCTTTTTTTTTTTTTTTTTACGTTTTGAAATGTAAATAAAGAATTTTGTTAAATATGCGTGCAGTGCACATCACTTAACACGCTTGGGAACAGGTTCTTCAGGTGAGAAGGGCTGTAGCATCTTCAGCAACGTGCGTCATCCCTGGCTGGTTCAGTAGGGAACATTTACTGTGCGTGGTATTGAGGGACGCTGCTGCTGGGCGTTTGCAAAATGGGAAGGAAGGGGTGAAAGGAACGTGGCAGGGCCGTGCTCCACCAGCTCCTTTACTTGGCAGGTAAATAAGTCTGCCTGGCAGAGAGGTTCTTGGCATCTTGGAAATCTCCAGAACCTTTCTACGTGCAGCCTTATTGAAGCACAAGAAATTGGTATGGCGCAGACTGCCGTCACCGTGAGTCTGCTGGGCTCTGAGGCGAGTTATGTTGTAAACAAGCGTTTGTAAAACCTTGCCTGGCACGTCACAGCGCAGGGCCATCGGGCTGTTATGTGCCACGGGTGTTAGAGGAATTTGCCTGGGTGCTGCAGGGGTGTTAGAGGAGGGCTTTGAGCGAGGAAGCAGAGAATGATTATGCTGTAGGTGTAGAAATCGGGGCTGCTTGTCCTGCGCGGTTACAAAGAGCGCAGCTGAGGCTGTGGGTTGGTGGAAAAACTGACTTTCTTCTCCCAGAATCGGGTTGCAAGCTCACCTACCTGCTGGGGGACAAGAAAGCACCCCTCATGGGGGCTGGGCTGCAGCGTGAGTCTTCTCGTCCAGCAGATTAAAGGTAAAGGAGTTGGGACAAAGTCTGTTCTGTCACGTGCAGGCGCTTCATCCCATCCGGCTACGTCCCATCGCTCTTTGTGCAGCAGGAGTGTATCGCGTGGGGCTGTCTCGGGGAGGTGCAGTCTGTACGCGTAGCTGGTGCGTTACCCGGTGCTGATATACTGGAGGACAGATCCTGCAGGCATGACTTTGGTGTGCTCTTTTATCTCCTGGCTGTTTAAAGTCCCTGAAGCAGGCTCTGGCTGTCAGGATTTCCAGGTCTCCGTTCCTGGGATTACACAGCTGCTGAGGACACTCACTTCTCTCCAGTCTGAGGCATCTCACCTTCTTGTACCTGCAGAACATCAGGTGATGAAAGAAACACAAAGCACACCATCCCTTTCCTCTCCAGGCCCAAAAGGACTTTGCAGAGGGCTCTTTCCTGTGAGATGAGGGTTGAAAATTCCAGTAGGGAGGAGAAAACCGGACCCGGGTGATAGCTGTGAGAGAGAGGCGACCAAAAAGAAACTCAGCTGCTGGTCCTGCTCAGGAAACGTGTCCAGATGGCCCTTCCCTATGGGGTTTAGGGTGGGAGCTTGGCTCCAGGCGGCTCGAGGGAGCTCTGCCTGCCAGCTGCAGTGCTGAGGTTTGCAGTTCGGGCTGCAGGTACCCAAATTCACTGTACTTTTTCAACCAGGGAAGCCAGCTTATTTCTGGGTCCCCTCAGCAGCCCTGTCTCAACCTGATGTATTTATGTCGGTGCGATCAGCTAGTCTCGCTTCCCATGTGGCAAGGGTCACCGAGCTTCCCCAAATTAATTAACAGCGGCAAATCCATTGCAGCCTCTTTGAAAGTTGTTCCAATGGCTCATTATACCCTGTTACATTTCTCTTTGACGCTGAATGTGCAGAGTTTCAGCTTTCCAGCTTAAGTATCTTGCTGTTCCTTGTCTGCTGGCTCAAAGACCACATTTTTGGGTTTAATTCCCTTATCGTGAAGTCCCCCTTCAGTTCTGTTGTATGTAGCAAGTCCTGGAATCTCGTGCTGTAGAGCAGATGATGGATCTTCTCTCTCTGAGCTCCAGTATCTTCCTCCAGCTGTGGATCCTGCAACTGGAGACAGCGTTTCCCATTGCCCCGTTATTCATCTGAGGATCAGATTAGCCTCCCGGCCCTGCAGTGTTGCTCCCCCCAAAAGACGGTGTTAGCTGTTGAGTGGCCTGCGTTTTCTTCTGTAGGTGCATGGCCCTGCCGTCCTCACAGGCTTCATCACTGAGATTTGAAGTTTTCTCCCCAGTTTTCTCCCTCTAGGGTCTCTTGCGTGGTGGATTCCCTGTTTACCATTATATTTTAAGATTCATTTTTCAATTGACTTACTGAGCAGTTTTGATCTCATTCTAGTTTCTTCGTCGAGGTCAGAATTCTGATGCAGATCCCTCGCGGGATTGTATTGTTGTTTTAAAGCTCTTTCCTTCATTAGGCGAGTTGGAGATCTCATGGAAAAGTTACCAAGATAGCTTGACAAGACCCATGGCCATAAACCCACATTGGTTGTTGTGGCGGTTTGACCTCGGCCCCATCTGAGCCCCTCACCGGGCCGTGCTGTAGTGTGGGGAACTGGCATCTATTCTTCACGCTGGGATGGGGAAACGCACAGTGATTTGTGTGTGATGCTGGAAGGGCTGATCCCAAGGGGATACACGTTGGTTGCAAAGATGGTGGAGTGATGGGTCAAAGCTGCGGGGAGAAGGTGGGACACTTAAATTCCGCAAGCTCAAGTTGCACCAGGGGAGGTTTAGATTGGATATCTTCACGTTAAAGGGTTGTCAAGCATTGGAACAGGCTGCCCAGGGAAGGGGTTGAGTCCCCATCCCTGGAGGTATTTAAAAGACGTGTAGATGTGGTGCTTAGGGACGTGGTTTAGTGGTGGACTTGGCAGTGTTAGGTTAACGTTTGGACTTCGATGATCTTAAAGGTCTTTTCCAACCTAAACGATTCTATGACAGTTCTATGAAACCGTCAGCTCCCAAAGACCTTCTTGGTGGTTGCCGGTGACCTTTCCCTCCTCATATGTGGGAGGAGCGACACAGCCGAGGGCAGGGCTGTGAATTTATGGCTACCAACCACATTTTTCAAGTGCCCAAGGAAAATAACTTGGTGGACAAGAATGCTGGGTTTCCCCTGGACCTTTCCTCTGGGGAATCCAGCAGAGACCTTGGATCTTGCAGATG
Organism: Balaeniceps rex; assembly: GCA_013401315.1. Classification (NCBI taxonomy): domain Eukaryota; kingdom Metazoa; phylum Chordata; class Aves; order Pelecaniformes; family Balaenicipitidae; genus Balaeniceps; species Balaeniceps rex. The sequence continues at coordinate 14,384 of VYZW01019732.1, forward strand.
ACACCAAGCCGAGTGGGGCAGTTGACACGC
>VYZW01019754.1:7672-19154 GCA_013401315.1 Balaeniceps rex
AAAAAAATATCAATCAAGTGTACCAAACCAGTCATCCTACCGACACAGCTCTGAGTGCCCACTGTTTACTCAGGTGTCCCTATCTTCTCCGATGGCACAGAAAGCACAGCCTTCCCCTCCGACACTTGCGTATCGCTCCACTCTCTCACCCGTGAGGCCACCTAGCACACACAGAGCTTGCCACTCAGATGGCCCTGGTTTAACTGACACGGTAAATATTCATTTTCACTGGGCTGTATAATAAAGGATGAGATAAAACCTTCACCAAATAAATGGGCAAAGTTCAAGCTTACAGCTGCTCCTCATGGGCCACTTTGAGCTGACACACCTGCTTCTTTGGTAACTGGTTTCACTCCCGAAGACTTGGGCTTTGCAGGGCTGTCTCAGCAGGGCTGGGTGATGCACTTACACAGGATCTGCCTGTCAGCCAGAAGGATCCCAAAGCGATTTACAAACAATTTATGAGGGATTTACAAGCTCACTGCATAAGTGAATGGGCACCACTGCTTACCCACCTGCAAGCAAAAAAATCATTCACCAGGCTCCAGTTACACCAGAAAGGCAGCTGTTTGGGAGCCCTTAAAATCAGCTTAAATGAGAACAGCAAGCCCTCCCGACCCTGCAAGCCCCACAGAAACACCATCCCCTACAGTTGTAAGCTGTCTTAGCTGGTCCAGCTCCCTCCATGGCCACTATGGAGGGGTTCAATAGTAATATCTACATACATAACCACATAGCAGTGTGAGAAAGGATCCCTCCTAACAGCCTGGATGCTTAAAACTTGTGTGGATCAGACTTCACAGGCATAATGCAGCCATCCTACACAGACCCCTCCTCTACAGCATGCATCCTCGAACCGCTTTTAGACTCAGACATACAGACATTCCACTGATGGCAAGCGTGGTTCTTCGCACCAGGAGAATCCAATCTGAATTAGACAGAACAGTGGATGCTGTATGCGCAACAGGATGATATCCACGCAACAAACTGCATTCATCATGCAACCAGCAACCACTCCACTTGCCTTCTGCCTGCTAATCCAGTGCTAAAATTACCTAACTTTGTGAGCTGCCACAGAAAACTATATTTATTTATTTACCCAAAAAGCTTCTCCTCTTCCTATCCCCATCCAGATTGGAATCCTAGCAATAAAAATACAATGATCCAAGGCCCCAGACTGGAAATGCTAAAGCTGCTAACACATTTAAAGGCAGAGTAGCCTGGTTTGTAAGGAAACCTAAAACTTTTTGTCGGATTAGTTGATGTAGGTGGAAGAGTGGACAGGCTCCCAGGCAAAGCTGTGCTATCTTTCAACACATGCGTGCGTATGTACACATACACTTATATCATATATGCATACCATATCACCATTGCAACTTTAACCTTAACATGAAAATTTATAGCAATAATCAGGAACTTGTGCTGAAACTCACCTCAATCTGCAAGTCTGTAAAAATAAATGCAAGATCTTACTCTTTGATGTTGAATGAACTAATCTTAAAAAAATAACTATGAGCAAGCATGCACTACTGACACAGGTTTTGCTGAACACTGGAAATCGTGGAAGTGGGAAATGGAGACACTGGTATCTTTAACAAGCAGAACTACCTGCTCCTATTACTTGCAATAGTTGGCTGGTGACATAGGCTGTGATAATTACAGCATGACAATACCCCTTGCCATAACTAAGCCCACAATTACAGAACAGCTGAAAAAAATGCATCAACCCTGTTGGGAGATGCATGTAGCACCCTTGGCACAACAGAAACCATTATTAGATATACACAGAGCTCCTAGTTTGGGGAGAGAATGAAGAAGCCTGTTACTGAGACACAGATGAGAATTTAGGGGCACAAATTCTCTAGCACATGGGAGAAAAAGAAAAATGGGAAACACTGACAGCCCCAGATATAGCAAAGAACACAGAAGAGAATCAGATCTCACTGATGGGGATGGAAAGGAAACACAAGATACCCATGAGAGCAAGTGGGAGGAAACCCCACAAGCTCCCTGGTCTGTAGAAGTAGCAAAGACTCTTATCTTCAAGGTTTAACTATGAAAGCTATGAAAGTCATAAAAAAGCATAAACATCTTTTTTTATTAAAGGTGGTGTGAGGGTTTTTTCCCCTCTCTATGGAAACACAAAGTTCTAAGGGCACTAGATGTGCAGACTTCAGACACAACAACTGCAAATCCAAATACCTCAGCAAATCCTAGAGAACAGAGACCAAAGTATGTGTGTGTGTTCACTATTCAGAATACCTACAAGTGCCTATTAATACAATGAAGAAAGCAGTCTTTTTTTCTAAAAGAAAAACATTTTATTCCACCCTCACACCCTGGCAAAATTATTCCTACTGATTAAACCAAAATTGGAAGATTTCTTTTGGTCAGTGTGGATCCATTAACACCAGCTGACTTAGACAAAGCCTACCCCATTCTTTACAGAGAGACAACTCAAAGCTAATTTTGCGATAAAACTCATTGCTATGCTAGGGGTCATCTAGAGGGCTTTTTGCCCTGTATTGATTCAAACTAACTTATCTCAGTATGCATGAGAACAGACACTACACAGATCCTGCACTAAACATATGGCATGCTGTTGGTCTCCAAAGTGGCATATCAGCCTAGGAAAATCACCCAAGGCAGTCGTCCTGAAGCAAATGTTGGCTAGTAAATTTTACAAGTGTTAGTTAATGAGAGTCAATTGTAATCTCTTCATTTCAATTTATACTGGACCACAAATTCCCATCTAGTCAAAGCTCAGGGTTTAGTAAACAATTGCAGGGATTTAATTGCTGTTCCTTACCACCCTGACACCAGGAGTTACAATCCCGAAGCAGACTAGGCAGAAGGGAATGCATGCATGCTCTTTATCTGCTCCAGAGCAAAGTCCAGGGGCTTACCTGAAGCCACTGGGGGCTCAAACCCAAGCAAAAGTCACCCTCAGATTAAACAGAGGCGTTTGATTAGCTACACACAGTGACTGCATCAGCAGCTGCAGAGTTAATGTAACTAGGATTGCTCACTCTCTATTTTCGTAACTTGAGCTTTAGCAACAAGGAGTTTCAACCACTTAAGCTCAAGGAGAAAGCAGCGCTGTAGTGGAGGTAAGGATGTGCATATAAACAGGAGAGAGAGTACTGGGGAAACTGGAGTTGCAAGGTATATCGCCAGAGCAGTGAGGACAAATCTTTAGTGGTCAATCTCTCAAGATGTTTTTGCTTCTACTAAAGGATGCTATTTAAGGCATGCAATCTACACCACTATTCAAAAAAACCACCACCAACAAAAAAACCCCACACCACACTCCCCAACTCCCAAAAATCTAGCATAAGTGATACAATCTGTGTTTTCACATATTACATATACATTTAAAATATCTACCTCCCCCTTCCCCATATCCACAGATTATTCCTAAACTCCTGGCAGCCAATTTGTACAGCGATGAGGGTAATCTCAGGTGCAAGTGCTTTGTTCCCTGACACAGATTTACATAGGCAATTTGTATCATTAGAGAACATTAGCATCCACATGACTATTTGCCTATCTATCTATCTTTTTCTTTGTATCTTTTTCTACCAATCAATTTCAGAGAACAAGGAAAAAAAAAAAAAAGCTTTGTTCACTTATACACACTGACACCAAATCTAGGCCAAGAGTAGGTAAATCATCAGCACCCAGAGAGCAGGGCCTAATTTCTAAACATATACATAAGGTTGTAGTTGTCCATGCTAACTATTATTTGCCACACCGGTGTAGATAGCAAAAGCCTAAATAAGCTTTGATGGCTGAGGAGCAGGGCCTGACTGAGCTTTGAGAGCAGAAGGGGTAAGGCCACATGGATCCTCTCTGCTCTTGCACTGCACTTGAGGTTATGATTCTCTGCTGCATCTACACAAACTTTGGCCAAAATGCCATCTCAGTCTTCAGAAAACTTCAGGTCTATATAAAAAAAATCCATACCTGATCATTCCATGTGATATATGAGCACTTTAAGGATTATTATACAAACAGCAGATGTCATATGTTGTTTTGTTGCTGTCATTCAGCTAGAATTTAGAAATCTAAATCTTTATTTAAAGACTTCTGAAGCGGGGTGGATCTTACAGGAAAAAAAACAGAAATTATTTCTTCAGTTAAATTTTACTTATACTGACGCAACAGATCTCCTTCACCATTATAAATCCCCGAAGTCTACCTGAACTTTGGCCTCATTTTCTTCAAGTTTCATGCAGAAAACAGGCTTCCAGACAACTTAGACATAGTTTTGTCCCTTTAAAAGTACTTGAACCATAGATTAAACAAACTTTTACTCTTCTTAATCTCCTTACCATGGGGATGGCTGTTCACACTTCTCTTCACAGCTTGCCACTGCTGAAGTGTGTCTAATGTCACCCATGGTAAATTAAGATTTCAGGTGAGGAATTAGAAGCAGGGGCTGACAGATTCTCAAGACACAAAAGACGCTGCTCTCGTGATGATGTCATTTGTAATGAAAAGCCAACAGGAGAAATCTCCATCCTCTCTCAACTATGTCAAAGCAGAACTTTGTCAAGTAAAAATCTTGTCTGAAGTTTCTCATCAGTGGCTGCATGGAGGAAATATTACAACATATTTCCTTTTAAACCAGTGTCAGCTGCTTCTGTCAAACTGCAAACATCTGATCATAGAGCCCTTAATAAATGTTCAGCCGCAGGCAATACTGGGAGGCAACTAAACCGTGGCACAAGAGAAGGGCTCTGGCACTGAAGGAAAAGCCTGTTGTTACATGATAGGTCACAGCTACCTCCCTTTGGACAGAGCTGAGAGAGAGAACAAGCCTGTCTCTCACTACAGTCATTCCACTAACGCCCATGCCCATTGCTTAATCCTATCTCAAGTCCTGCGCCGCGTCCTTCCCAGCAAAACATGAAATCAGCAGGAAACAGAGATGGTTTACAGACTACATGCTGCTGCCGAGCACAAGCCTGCTCATTCGCAACAACAGTTAAATTTAGTACAAAAGAGAGGGCCTGAAAGAAGGGATGCTTTGCGCCACCAGGCTCACAAGCCCGTTTGCCTTAGCTCTTTTCCTCCCTTCCTTCCCTTGCCCTTTTGGAAAGCACAGTCACTTCCTCACTAGCTAGAAGGAGGATGAAAATTGAGCTCAGCAGATGTTGCAAGGCTCGTGATAGAGCGTGATGAACATTAACATACAGAGTACGTGCATAATAGCTGGAGAGGCAGAGGAGCCCGGGTTTGAAGGGGAGACCTCCCGACCCCAGGCAGTAACTCTGCCCGATCAAGCCAGCAGACGGGTGGCAGCAGGTCAGCCCGAGCGACACTGGGATCACAAAATACATCATGGCAATGAACTACCTGCTGATTAAAGCTGCTAGGGGATAATTTTGATTCCCTGAACCTGAAACCCAGCCTACTGGCAAACGGGAACGGCACCTCAGCCATACAGCTCCTAAACTGAGCTATGTGCCAGCAGTAAGTAAGTTTGTGGTACAGTTCAGACTACGAGGGAGAGGAGACTCTTCAGCCGCATCCACCCACAGAACAAGGGGACTCTGCTGCAAGGCAAACCCTGTACTAGAAATGCTGAGACACTGTGCCAGCAGGGCCTGGGGTAGGATGAGGCCAGGCACATGGAATTGCCCTGCATGCCCGGCCAATGGAAGGACAACTGGCAGCCGCGCTTGTTACGCTGGCTTCAGCCTGCACACTCTCCTTTCCTCTACAGCTGTGAGAAAGTGGGGGCTCTCAGCAAAACATCCCTTTTACACCAATTATGTTTTGACAGTCCTGGGCAGATTTCAGGCACACACGCGCAGCCAGTCACAACGCATCATGTCAGCAGCATTGCTGCCTTCTCCATGCAGTGCCTTTCAAAGGAGACCCACATCTTACACCCAGCTTATTAGCGCACAAACAAGCGAAGTGTGTTTCCAAGTTCGCCTCTCCAGCCAGTGGCAGAGCCAAGGATAGTGGCCCAGGCTCCCTCTTACCATCACCCCTGCGTGGCCATGCCACGTGTAGGGACACCGAAGCATGGCGGGTGCGTTTGGGAAGACGATGTACACACCCAGCCTGCGGTAGAGACAGTCGCTGCTCCAAGGTGCCGCAGCTCAAGGAGCCACACAGTGAAGAGGCTGCCGCTTCCAAAGGAAATACAAAGAGATGGAGGCTCCACAGAGAGCAAGGTCTGGGCTGGCTTTTGCAGAGACAAGCTGGACCCGAGAAGGCAGACTGCTGCCCAGCACACCTCATCTAGGCAGCCTCTCTGAACCACTTCGAGCTTTGGCTGCAGCATGGGTCAAGATACATCTGGGATGGCTCTGCAGCACTGGAGCATGCGAATCAAGTGTCCGTCTCCCCACCTCCCTCTCCAGAACAAGCCCTTTTCCACCCACAAATAAAGTAACTCCCACTGCCAAAAATTCCTACCATCTGCTTTCCATATTTCCCTATAATGGAAAAATAGATGCTCTGCTATTTTTAAAACAGAGTTAGTTTGCAGTCTTGACTTCTTTGCTTTTTAATCAACATCTTTACCTCAACATGTAGATGCCACTAAGAAAATAGGCTTTAGATTCAGGGAACATCTGGCTCAGGAAACCACAACAGACTCCAGGACCAGTGGGAGGTAAATCCCACTGAGATGGGAATCTCAACTTCCCAATTTCACCATTTAAAGAAAATGACAACTTTCTAACTAAAAAAAACCCAAACAAACAAACAAAAAAAACCCCCGAGATCCAGAATACATTTGGGGGGGGGACAGAACCCGAACCGGTAATTTTGATAGAACTGGATTAGGAAGCAACTACAGAGGCAAAGCTGAGTGAATAAGAGCCTTCTGTAGGCAGGTAGGGTGGAGGTGGAAGGGACAAATAATATGGTGATAAGTACTTGAGACAGCACCTCTTCAGTCTGGATTAATTGCAGCCAGAACATCACGTCTGACCAGGTCTTCAACCAGATTTCTCCGAGTCCAATCCAGTGACATGCTGATAAGCTTCCGTATCTATTTTAATTGATGAGAGTTGAGGACACTCAACAGTTTTTAGGACAGGCATTCACAGCAGAGACCTTAAGATGGGAAGCAATACAGAGAAGTGGCTGATTTTCTGTTTGTGGTTAACAAAATAATCCCTTGTATTTATGAAAAAATGTGTTTCTTCTGAAAACGGATATAAAAGAACTTTTTTTCATTACAAAAGAAAAATCTATTAAAAAATAATTTCTTTTGACATTTTTCATGGGAACTGCCACTTAATACCAGTTCTATTTCTATGTAATAAACACACTACACAGATATAAGAACATGCACCACATCCAATGTATTTGGTTAATTAAAAAAAAAAAGGCAGAGAAACACTAACTCATCTCCTCCTGCAAATTCCATATTTGTGCATGAATTTATGTACTACTAAGAAAGGGACTGAATAAGTCTCACTTTAACCCTTTTTTTTTGGTTAGTTAAACTCCTGCTTTATTTCTGAAGTGCATGCTTTAAAGTTAACACATCATCATGTGGCTGAATTTCTAAAAACTGTCTTGTGAAATGTCTGGAATTAATATTGTATATGTGCATATGTGTAGTGTATTAGCCAGTACTCGTTAATATAAAAAGTTAGGGTATTAAAGGAACAGCTAAATAGACAAGAGTAATGTAGCAGCTTTGAAAATGGGCCTAAAATGCTTAGGCCTACAGGTCTTGTTAGACCCATGGGTTCAGGCACCAAACATGGAAACTGTAAAATCTCAGCGCTGGAGTCTGCTCCAAGTCCATTCATAGGATCCATACACACTTTGCAAAAAGAGTTTATTCACTGACTGTTTTGCTTCATCTGTACTAGTGCAGAAAGGCAATGACAGATAAAGCTTTTCCTCCAGATTGCTTATCAACATCTCTACAAATAGGGCTCCCATTAAAATGTGAGAGTGGGTAGGTTTGCTCAGGGATCCTGAAGATAGCACAATTCCAATGCTTTGAACCGCCTGGGTCATACCCCACATTCCCAGTAAGCTCATCCCTAAACAAAGGGCAACACTTGTGCTCTCCTGCTAGTGTGGGGCCACAATCCTGCCATCAGATCTGCGTAGGTGGGTATCTGCACATATAGAGCGCCCCACTGAAGGCACAGAGGTCCACCTACGCCGATCTGATGGCAGGATCAGGAGTTTGGCTGGAGTCCATAGCGAGGGCTTGTCTACACTTGGGTTTTGGGGGTTTGGATGTTTTGGTTTGTTTTATAAACTAGGATAACTACAACTCAGCAGAAGTTCGCAGCAGACAGGCTGTGCTGATGTAAAAAGGGATTCACACTACTGCCTTTCACCTCTGTTTAAAACACCTTGCTTACAGAAAGCAACCAAGTAGCACAGCTATTGCAGATGAAGCTGTTGCCGATTTTTATTCCGGCGTAGCTCCCCATACAGAGACAATTCTGGAATCAAAGTATTTTTGTTCCAGAGTAATTATGCTGCTAGTAACGTGGGCAATCTATTCCATGGTAACTAAATTACAGCAGGATAGACATTCTAGAAGAACTAAGATGGTTATACACCCCCATACACACACCCCGAAGACTAGGCCATAAGGAACATTGGATAGATCTGAATACCAGCTAAAAAACAGTGGGAGTCTTCCCAATGACTTCAGTGGGCTTTGGCTGAGGCACTGTGTAAAGGAAACTGCTTAATTCTTGTGTATTTTTAAAAAGGATTCTAAAAAATAAAATAAAAAAAATCATCATATAAAACTGAGTTGCAAGCCTGCAGGCATTCAGACACGTGAGTAATCCCACTAAACCCAGCAGGACCCATGTGCATTTGTAGAACTGTGTTCTTGGTGTGTGAAGACTACATCTATACATCAAGAGCAGACAGAGCAAATTATTAACCCTTAACTTTCTCACTGAGAGGCAGTCCAAGAGAAAGCTTCAAAGCATGTTCAACCATGACATACACCTCGCTTTAATCTACCATCCTCTTTTTTAACTTGAGCAATATGAAATTAGTAGTGTGAATTAAGGACATCAAGGTGACAAGCACTGCAATCAATTCCTTCCAAAAAAATTCACATACAATGTTTTGTCTTTCCCAAGGGATTTATTTTGTGGTTGTTTAAGTTTAGGCATCAGTCATTTTTTTTTTTTTAAAAGGGTAAAATCTTTCCATCTAAAAATTCTAACCAGATGTGGACTTCAGACTTCCAAATTTGGGAATGTTCAGATCAAGAGCTGTTGTTTTAGTCTTTTAGCCATGATCATCACTGTAAACATAAAACTTTTCAATTATTTCACCCTCAAACCATCAAGATGCTCAACCTATATATGGCCAAAACTAAGCGCAGGTCCAGAAAATCTCAGTAGATGTTTACAGGACCCTGGCCTAAATCACAAAGCCTTAGATCACACAAGTTTTGCACAATTCTGCTAATTTGGTTCTGAAAGTTAAAATTTTTGATGCAAATCTCATGTATGGCAATTACCTGGGTGAGATAAGGACAAGTTTCAAAATTGGTATATGTGCCTCCCCTCAATTTGCATCACAAATTGCAAGTTTCTAAGAGGGGGGAGTATGTTCCTTTCTCTTTCTTCAGCTGGGCTCTGTTCGTTGCCGATCCTGACCTTCTGAGATGTTCCTGAACCATCAGTTCCATCTGCCCTGTGCGTCTCCCAAAACAAGAGAAAAATGAAAAAATATTCCTTGTATTATGGCTCTAGCTTTCTACTAACCGTTTAATAAATTTAATTTAACCTTTTAATAAATCATTTAACCATTTAATAAATCACTATGTAGATGTTATTTAAATAATTCTTAACCTTCCTGGCTATGGAATTAGATGTTAACCCAATGCTTCCCAATTTGGTAGTACCTTTATGGCAGTGACCAAGTTCTCTTCTCCTTCCATGTATCACTCTTCCCTTTCACCTTTCACTCATCTTTAGACATCAATTCATCCCCTTCAGTCCTTCACAGAGTATGCTTCCACTCTGTGGAAACTAAGTTATCTATATGTTTCAAACATCACAGACAATATCAGTCCATTGTTGCTACTAGCTTGTGCTGACATTCTGTGGAATAACATGTTTGAGGATTGCTGCATGCTGTACAGGCAGCAGCACAGTTAAAGCCTCCCAGTACTACAAGGCAATAGAGCAGGGTTGGTTTTGGTTTTTTTAATTTTTTTTTTTTAAATGCCGGGGATACTGAGGCACAGACAAGGAGCACACAGGGAGCTCAAGGAGTCACCCATAAGAAAATCCAACTGTCTGCAGGATTGGACAAAAATCCACTTCAGACTAACTCTTTAGAGAGCATACAGTAGCCTCTAATTTTAGAAAATAACATTACTTGAAAGTAAATGTAACAGGCAACAGCATATATTGCACATAGCATTATGATATACATAATATATTTTGCACTTAATGTAGCATATAACAATAACATACACAACATACATTTTGATCCCAAATTTATGAGCTGGAATTTATGTCACTGGCAATTAGTAATGGAAACTCCCATTGGTTCTAATTGGAATGGATTAAGTCCTGATGCTAAGATCTATAGACGGAAAGTAACAAAAGTACATAAATTCCTGAGATATGATCCTGAAACTCATTCTCTCATACACAATCCCATTGAGAAAATCCAACCCAGGTGAAAGTTCTGAATCATATCCTTCTGAAATCAGTGGCAAAGACCCCCAGATGATCAAAATGCCTGGAGGGATATACTGAACTGAGGTTGGCCTACAGAGGAAAAAAAATGAACAGTGTCTCACATGATATGTGAGAAGAACTCAAGCAGCAAATGGATTTGTAACACTCTTTCTAGGCACTGCAATCCTACCACCCTGCAACCAGCTACTGAGCTGAGATCCTAGAAAAGGTAATTTTCTTGGCAACAACAAATTGCTGCTCTTACAAAAGCTAGGTTGGCTGTCAAACCTTGGAGTTCATTAGGGCAGCTTCCAACGCTGACCTAATGCTATGCCTCTTAGCATAATCGTGAAACATTTTATGTCAGGACGCTTGCAAAGACCGAAGCTCTCTTTGAAGACAGGTGAGCAGATCTATTGGAAGTCATTGGTCGTTTGGTTTGGGGTTTATTGTTGTTTTAGGTTGTTGGGTTTTTTTAAAAGGAAGTACTACATCGCTTAAATCCTCCAGGCATGACTAACAGGGGTCATTACACTGCCGTATGAAAGTGTGTGCTTGGTGACCCTGTGCTGCCTTTGTGTGACTGTTCTGAGCCCACCTGGAGGTTCAGGAGTTTCTTTTCAAGTCAATTGCATCCAAGAGCCAACTGTCAGGACAAGTTTGTTTGTCTCCATCTCCCGCAACCCAACTCGTAACATTTCTTCACTGTAAAGATGACTCTCTGATCCATCTCCTGCATCCTTAATGATATGACAGGTTCTACAGGCCAGATGTTGACATCCTTCACACCAGCAAATACAGCTTTCTCCCTGGCTGACAGC
>VYZW01019761.1:8127-19473 GCA_013401315.1 Balaeniceps rex
TTGTGGGTGAATACTGAGGACTGATGACCACGTTTTGTTTGGAAATACCATTGCAGTAATAAATGGGAGAGAGATTTATGGAACTCTTCCAAAGGTCTTTTCCAGGTTTTCCAAGGAGCTCTAATAAATTGAGAGGTAAGGGAAAATATAGACCAAAGCTTTTGCACCTAACTTGGTTCCCTATCCAAACGCCACATTCAGATGGATCAGAGGACTTGTTTAAAGAACTGTTTATCCTCAGAGCGATCAAAGAGCCTTTCCATTTTACACTGACAGCAGGATACCATATCCACAAATAATACATTTTAAAGGCTTTTAAAGCCCTAACTCTCACCATGATTTGAGCACAGNATACATTAAAACATGACATATATTCTGCAAAGCTTTTTTTTTTCATATTGTCCTGAAAATTATGTAACTTATTCAAAGCATGCATAGTATTCTGAAATATGTTTATTAAGGGAAACAGTCTGTACATGTAAATGATAGCAGTGCAACCCAACTCTGCTTTGTTTGATAAAACCATTTACTTTCACAGGGTTAATTTTGCCTGTGCGCTTAGATGCCATGTGAGATAAAATACCTTTCATTAGATTAAATAGGCAAACAGAGGCTTTTCGACTTATTGACTACTATTTCAAAGCTGAGCATTTCTTATGCTAATCATTTTTATAACTAATTTAACAGATGTAAAAGAATGTCATTATGAATAATTAGAGATGTTAGTAATTTAGTTTCTAATTAACCAGGGATGTGGCAGACCATTACAGATGGGAAAACTCATTAGCCATGAGAGGGATGGGTGTTTTGCTGCTTATTATAGATTCTGCCTATATTTAAAAATGGTTTGGTTGTTTGCACTTTTTAATATGGAGCCCTTTCATTTCATGCTGCTGGGTATACCAGCTTGTTGTACTTTGTTGCATGGTAAACCAGACAACTGCGCAAAACACCTGATGCAACAAAGCGTGTAGGCAGTCATTTTTCATTTCATGAACTATTGCGTGACAGTAGTTCTCACCCCAACTCCACACCCAAGAGGTGAATTCGCAAAAGGGGCATTTTCCTTTTGCAGGTGTAAGTTGCTTGTAATACAATTAAGCACATAAGTATCAGATCTTCAAATCTGTGCCCATGATTCATTTTGTGAGCAAAAATGAAAGGGAGCCTACCCACTAATGTCTCCTTACTTGCTGAGCTTATGACACACTTTACAGAATGGTACTGCAGTCTTATATGTCATCCATTCGCTCCGTGTAGGCTTCCACTAGTGACTGCACAGCTCTCTCTGGGGTATGAAAAAGCTGCTCCTTTAGACTCATACATCCCCTGAGTGAACTTCTGCACACCACTGTGCTGTTTCTGCTCTTATTAGTTTTTGCTTTCTTTAGTACAATTTCCAAAATTATTATTTATTCTAAATGTCCAAATTCTGTTTCAATAAGACCCAATCAAAATGCGACCGTCTAAAGACGGACTTTCTTCCCTTCCATTTGAAAAAAGAAAAAAAAAATGTTTTTACAATTTCTCAGACACTGGAAATCCTTTGGAATCTGTAAGGTCAGCTTGTTTTGGAAAAGAGACTGAATATTGATTACAGTAATCGTAAGTCTTTTTGCAATATTAATATATTAGCAATATGGACAGGCCATTAAGCTCTCTGAGAAGGGCAGTCTGCCTGATGATTTATTCGTCTATGGAAAGCAAGAGAGTGACAATTTCATGAGCTATGGCAGCAAATAAACCTGAAGGAGAAGAGCTTCCTCCCAGGTCTGACACTGGGGTTATACAGAAATGTGCACCCTAATAATGGCAGTCTTTGTCTATAGAACAAAGTCACGAACAGTTTTTCAGGAGTGACCCAGTTAAACTGCTGTAAGCTCTGTTTAGTCTGAATATGCGTAACAGGCCTCCACCTGCCAGTTAATGTAGTTTAACTAGATTAGTTTAAACCATCCCTTTAGTTAACCAATGCAACTTTCTCCTGAGGGAGAAACAAAAGTGGTTTCACGTCAGATCATTCATTGTTTCTGTGCAAAACTGTTTGTGATTCCTCTTACTTGAGAACAAGTGTGTCCCATTTAAACTCCTGGGTTACAGTCTGCACTAAAAATATCAGAAGGTGTAAATTAAAATGAACTGCTATTTGAATTCAAGTGTTCACATAGGGAAGAAGTAAAGATGGAGATTCCTGATATGCTTATTAGCCTACTTATGTATATTGTATTGCCAGTTAAACTTTGCCTAAGATACAATTCAACATACTTAGTCAGATTAGAAAATATTTTTTCTTTTCATAGCAGAGATTAGAGCACTAACCACAGCTATGGAAAATCAGTGTTCAGTGCCTGCTCTACTACAGATATCATAATACAAATGACCTTGGGCAAGTCACTTAGCATATATTTGCACTGCAGTCAGACAACCTAACCTTAAAGTTCAGCATTCCTGAACTTTTTAGCAGCACTAGCAGACCACTGTCAACCCCCACTGTTTTCAAAGGCCACTGTGGCCCCCTATAAAAATTTTAATCAAAAGCACCATTGTGATAACTTTGTTTTATATGGTTCAGCAAACCACTTACTATAAATTGGGAAATGCAGATGGGAATCACTCCAATGGCATGGCTTCAATGTGGGTTAAATGCCGAGGGTCCCAGGCAGATCCGTGCATCCTGAGCTGCTTTGTCTACACTTCTGCGAGTGCATGAACTAGTCTGGCTACTACGAGCTCTCCCGTGCCTGTCCTCACTGCTGCCACACTTCCCAACCTCAGTGTAGACTGTGCCTCAGCTCCTCACCTGTGTCTACCTCACAGGTACAATCCGAACATAAATGTATCAAAAGACTGTGAGGAATGCAGGCATCGTAGGGTTAATGAGAGTATTTAATATATAGTCTAAAATACACTGAATAGTTATCTTCTCAACTTTCCCTAGGACCTTGTGGGAAGTCCTAGTGGGTATGACTAGAGGAATGAGCAAACTACTAAAATGAAGGTGGGAAGTTACATAACTGTCAAAAATTATCTCCGTTGCATTGGTTTAATCAATGTCTGACTCATCTGACCTCTCTCTAGCCTGACTACAGTAGACATTTAAAAAAAAAAAAAAAAGGCACCAGACCATTTTAAAAGAACAGAAGGTGCTAAAAGGAAGGGGGTTGTGTTATAATGAGCGGCTGATGGCCAACAACCACCTTCCCAGATGCCAGAATCCGATGGTTTGTTTGGTTTTGCCCTCAGAGTTAATGTGACATACCTGAACGTGTGGAATCTTCAAACTTGAGGCTGAAATCTCCTTACGGTGATGCAGACTTCTGGCTGAAGCGAGTGGGGAAGGTAACTGCATGTCACTTCCAGAGGATATCAAGTAAGGAACAGCATAAACAAAATTCTTACAAATACCAGATTTTGGGCAATCAGAGTACAGACTGGCGGTCGTGTTCTTTGATCTAAATCAGTTTCTTCACCCTTAGTTGCAAAGTCTTTTCCACAGGACAAGCAGTAATGTAATGCTTCCTTAGTGAAACTTTGCCTGAATTTGGATAAAAAGTAATTGAGATGCATACCCCATCCTCTTAGGTTGCTACTTTTGCTAGCAGTGAACCAACTGCATGATATCATGAGCTTCTTCCAGTGGTTAAAAGAACCAAGGCAAACCAAAGAAAACTGAACTAGGAGTGGGCCTCATGTTAAGTTAGTGGCTAGTGTCTATCTGTGGGGAAGCCAACTGTAAACATTAATGGGTACAAATAGATCAGCTGTATCTACAAATTCTATGAATTTACATTGATGCTAAATTCTAAAAGATAAAAGTCTATACAGCTGTCCTACTTCGATTGTTAATTTTTCTCTACATGTTGCTTCTGAATGTCCTTGGAGAAAGAGAAAAATCTTTCAACTACAGTAATCTAGCCTTCACTGTGCAATGACTGAAATAGATATTGTTTTGTCATTTACAGGTTATTGCTTAATAGAAAGTAGTCTGAGCTAGTTTCCTAAGATTAGGTGATGACATATTTGAACATCACTTATCATAATCATGTAAGCAATATGTGTATAATAAAGATCCTCTGTGCTGGGATTTTTTTTCCTCTGGGTTATAAACTATATTCTGATGTATAAAAATGAATAATTTAGCTATAACTGTACCACCACAAGTTTATTGTAAACTGAAGCCACAATTGCAATCTTGGATGCCACAAAAAACTCGCTATAAAAATATCTAAATGGTTCTCTCTTCAGCTGCAATAACATACCATTTTACATTACCAGATGTTAAAACTCTATAGATTATCTGACAGCAAATACTATATCAAAGGCAGTTCAAAAGAAAAGTAAAAATGATTTTCATATTTTTAATCATGTCTGCAGATGGGTTAGGATAATCTGTCATAGTTCAGAAGTAAAAAAGAAAAGAAACAGGCTTGATGTAACTTGGCTCAGTGGTCTGTTTCAAATATGGTTCAGACACAATGGGAAAAACAAACAGGTCTTTGCTTGAGAAAAAAGAAGCAGCAGGCAAGTACAAAACCTTACTTTGCTTGTTTCAAAGAGAAAAAGCAAAAGTCTAGCTTTTTAGGAGAAAGAAAGAGAGAGATATCACTCCAAAGATCCCATGTAAGCTTTTCTTTTTGGAGATACTTTCTGTGCTTCCCCCTTCCTCTTCCCACACACACTGAATCAACAAACCCAGATGTTCACAAGAATACATCCCTTGGTACAGCCACGTCCTATGCCATGCTTGTACAATAAGAGGAGATGCCTTGCTGCAGATGCACAGGAATCCCGTGGGACCAATTGTTGCGCTGCAAAGTGAGGTACAAACTGCGCTGCAGAGGCAGCTGGGAAACTGAGCACACTATTTATTTCTGCACAGGGAAAGCTTCATGGACTGAACACTCTTCAGGGGCCCTGAAGATCTAGAAATTCAGTGCTTACAAAAAAATATGACTTCTGACCAGCAGCTCTGGGCACGTGCATCTCCTTGTCCTTGTCTTTTAGCGACATGATGTTCTTTCTTAGTCTGGCACAGCACTGAACTAAAGAGTGGGATCTGGAAGACAGAAAAGAGCCTGATACTAATAAAAAATGCAATCTGTAATTATTATCTTACCTTCTTACAGAATTTATAGGGAAAAATGTTTCAGTTTATACCCATTCAAGCACAATCTTTGTCATCTGCTTACCTGCTTTTTTTAGATATTTTCCTTGACTGACAGCTATTTTATTTTATGTTGGCCTGTGATTTAAATGTGTGACCACTTGAATCTGAAGAAAGAAGCAGGCTTATGTTTTGCACACAGCAACTCTTGTGTCACCTTCTCCTAGTTTAGTTACGCCTGAATACCTCATCGCACCCTTCAACCAACCTGTATGGAGGGGTTTAAACCAGCGAATTCAGCAGGAGCCCTTAAAAGAAAAATACAAAATAAGTGGCAGGGTCGGGGGTGGGATGGGGAACCAAACCGCCCGGTGCCCGACATCAAAAAAAAAAAAAAAATATGGCAGTCCTTTGCCATAAACAATAACCTGGATGTTTACTGCGCCTGGCCGCACACCCTCGAGCGACGTCTGCGCCACCCCCCTCCCCTGGCCGGATGGTTCCACAGCTCAGTGCCTTGGCTTAGGTGCAGTTGGAAATGCCCGAGAATGGCTCTTTGTTGATTTTCGCCTGTGCGAGAGAGCCTGGTGTTGCTGCGAAGCGAAGTGCTATTGAATTTGCTCACTCAGGCAGAACACTCGACAGGAAGGAAGGAAGCAGCCATTCTTTCTGGTCCTATTGTCTGGCCACCAGGCTTAGGCAATCAAACAGCCCTGTGGCCCGGCTGCCGGCTACCGCTCTGGCCTCTTCTGGTGGGCCCGGGGCAGGGAGGGGGGAAGCTGGGGGCTGCCTTCTCATGGTGTTTATTTTGTTTTTCCCTGCACTCCAACCGCATCTTTTCACGGCTCAGGGCCTCAGGTAGCCGTTTTCCAGCCCTCGGCGTTTCTCCAGGGGAAAAGAGTTGGGGAAAGGAGGGGCGAGAGTAGCCCCGGGTGGGACAGAGCTGCTCGATGGTGCTTCTGGACTGTCACCATACGAAAAGAAAGTGGGGGAGCAAACTGCAGGAGCCACTGAAGAGTCCTTCCAGTGCTAGGAAATATTTCTGTCATGATCAGAAGGCACTATTCAAAGCTCTGGGCTATTTCACGACACATTTATCATTTGGGGGTAATGAAGGGTGAGGTGGAAAAGGGTGTGGGACAGACAGAGCAAACCTGTCTTTTGAAACAGGCTCATTTGAAAAGGATGCAAATACAACGTGCATTTCTGATTCCCCAGTCCCTAGCTCACTTAGCTCCCTTTTCTCCCCAGAGAAAAGGAGAGCGTGAAAAACAGAGCCAAAGGGACTGGTTTTGCAAGGCAGAGTGCTGCGAGCCTGGCCCCTGCTTGTAGTAACACCACGGGGTCAGGGCGAGTTCTCCTCCTGAGGATTCATGACGGAGGGAGTGCAAAAGGGATATCCAGTCTAAGACCATCCAGAGCAAAAATCTGTCTGCCACTGTGTTTTACCTGCTGTATTACATCCCTGCAATGTCTCAGCACTTCCAGTCTAAAATCAGGTTGCAACCATAATGTCGCTATGTGGATTTTGTGATGTCATCTCTCTTGTTCGTACTAAGATCTGTCTGTGGGGTAGCCCCCTACTATGGTTTGGTGGCTGGATTTGCTGTGTGTGATAGCTGCAGGCTTTTTTTGTTTCATCATGGCAGGCTTTCCTCAGACAATACAATCCAGTGGTGGATCAGGTAATAGGTGTGTCAGTGATGTCATTCTTAATGTCGTGTGATAGATTAGGCACCGGCAAATTGCAATGTACGGTGAGATAGTAGACTCTGGCAAATGCAGAATATTTAGTATTCACACAATCCTCTTTCTGCAAGCCCAGGGGTGGTTTTGTGGTGGTTTAAGCCACTCTTAACCCAGGCTCTGGTGCTCCCACCCATGCTGGTGTCCCCAGCTACATGTTCCTGATCCATACTCTTAGTCAACATTATTGCTTCAAGTCCTGCTTGGTCGCAAGCTTGGACGCAGCTTGAAACAGATGACAGTGCCTGAGCCTGCTCACCCGGTCACTGTGCAGAGGCCGATGTTAGCAGAAAGGGCAGGAGGGAGCGGAGCAGTGTGGCAGGGGTAGGGGCATGGTGGAGCTGATGCAGCCCAGGCTCAGCAAGACAGATGCTGCCCTTTGGCACGGCACCATGTTGAGGCACTTCGGGTGCCACGTTCAAAGCCAGAAGAATTTGCTTATACCCAAGAAAGCCTACGAACTGCAGTTGCATTTTGTTAACTTCAACAGAAAGACACACGTTGCATTTTGGAATTTTGGCCTTGGAGTATACCCGGCTTCCCACCTTTATCTTAATAAAACCTCTGCTCAACCTGCTCACACCCTGGTGAAAATCTGAAACAACCTTGATGAGTTAGTGGAGTTATTCCAGGTTTACCAGTGCAACAGGCAGAAATCAGCATGAATTATACGATTTTTTTCTTTTTAACAGAAACAAGTGGAAATTACTAGAACAGAGAGACATTTGAAGCCAAGCAGAACTCTTGGGTTTGGATTTTATTACAAACTTGAAACTCGGGCCAGTTTTGATGGGATTTGTAAACGCTTTCAACGAACGTGGGCCAAGTTTCAAGTGAGGCTGGGCTCCGTTGTGAGGGAATCTGGGCCAAGGTATGGTTTTGAGTGGAAAGCATATGAAACTCAGTGCATTTTCCTGATTTAGAGTCTCACTTTGAAGTACTTGGTCCATTCAAACCTAAAACTCAAAGCAAAAATCCACATGGTGTGAGTGCACTGGAGCCAAAGCTATAATAAAAAATTCCCTTGAAACTCCATGATTCAAAGCTAACACAGCTCCAGATACTCCTTATAAGTTGTTACTGAGGTTGTTATTTTGCATATATATTTTACTTCAGAAATTTTAAATATTCTGAAATCTTTACTAATTTCCGGATTCTTGAAGGATTGCATTAACATCTTATTGTAAGGTCTGTAGTGGGGTGGAAAGGATTCAAGATTATTACTTTTGTTAATACCTTGTCTATGAATATATAAATAATGAATTTAATTTTTTTATCTTGTCCTAAATAAGATACATCATTAGTGACCCTACTCTACGTCTGTGGGCTCTTTCACCATGCTCAGAACTGTAGTGTCTGAGAGCCTTCCAACAGTGCATGAAGCAACGTGAATAACATCTGTTACATGCTGTTTATTGTCTCATCCTTTCCCTTGAGATGCAGCATGTGCAATGGAGTGTCTTGTTCGGGTAGGGGGTTTTTGTGTCATGATTTGTTTTATGATCAAGAAACCATTTCTCTGAAAATGTCTTAAAGAGCAAACGAGTGGAGGATATTACTCGTTAGAAACTGGAGAGAAAATTCCCCATGAGGTAGTACTGACATACTTCTTTTTTTTTCTTTCTTTTTTTTTTTTTTGTTGTTGACAGACATTTTCACTTTACTGCAACAGTCACATACACAACATCTGTGCACATATTCACATAGCTAGACAGAACTGCTTTCAAGCATTTTTGTTTGAACACAGCGTAATGCAATTAGCTTTACTGCCCAGCATGCCTTTGATAGTAGAAAGTATGCTAAAAGCCGACTTCTCTCCCCTTTACAGATGCATCAAAATTCCATATGAGCAGCCACCCAGCGACTCAACTGGCTTTTGCATTTCCAGTTAACTACCCTGAATCATAAAAGTCTGGGAAAGGATCTGAGAAGCATGTTCCTCCAACTACTGCAACACTTCAGCAGTAAGGCTGAATTTGTGTTACATGTGGAGAAGCGCATGTTGGTGTGCATCATTCATAGTCCTATGCAAATCTATTACACTCTTCTGAGAGGGGCTGGTAGTCCCCAGCCGCCTGCTTGTGGAACACCCATAGAGCTGATGGGAGGTCTGCATGTGGCTTGCTGACAAGATCAGGCCCTGTGGCTAAAAGCAGTCAAAATATTTTGTGAAATCAGCAGTATTATAGTACCAAGGGTCTCCTTTCTTGCACAGTTCTGTAAATAATCCTTGGCTGCTTCGGCTGTGATCCTTACGGTCCAGGCCAAGAGGAAGCAGGATCAGGGCAGTCAGAATGGAGGTCTGGTTCTCTCACTTCTGTAGCTCGTCAGAATCAAAGCGATGGCCTCAAATGTCACCTGGAAATGGGAACTGAATTGTTTCCGAGGTAAAAAAGAGAAAGAAAAAGGACAGTTGTGGGGATGCCGTGATCAAAAGTAAAGAGAGAGAGCCGCAGTGAGGGAGCAGTAGTGGAAGCAGATGTACATTTGCAGAATAGTCACTGCTGCTCTTCCAAACACATTGCCATCACTCTCCCAGGAATAAATGCACAGGCACATACTCTGCTATTCCTTATCCTTGGAAGTTCAGAGTGAAAAACCAAATATGCAGAAGCTCTCCAAAGTTCTATCTCCATCCATTCTTCCTCCTGGCAAGTCCCGCTAGTCCCTTCTGCATATAAAGCAACATGAATTAGAGCAAGGATTGGTTTTAAGACCATTGGAGCAACGTTGGAGAATGCTGTACTGGTCAGCTGTCATAAGTGTCACAAATAGAAAAGCGACTTGCCATTATTTCACTTGTCCACATACACTGGTATGGAAGGTGACCTTCACTTTAAAAAAATCATGTTTCTGGAGCATGCGTGCTAGGTGAAGCACCTCTCTATACCAAAGCTCTGCATAGCTCAGGAGGAATGAAGAAAGCATCATGTTCTTGAGTCCTCTGACCAGGCTCACACCAACTTAGACTAAAGCTCAGCTGCTGTAACTGGCATAGCCTGTATGCAGTTAGAGCACTGACAAAGCAAGAACATGCTTGCTCCTCTCCCTTTCCTTGACCTTACAATTTGCATAGGGCAAACCCAGGTCATAACAGAGGAGATGATCTGGCCTGTAAAATTTCTTTGGACAGAGAATTTGTGCTAATTTGGCATGTTTCAATTTGCTGAGCTTCACCAGGCTCCACATGATTTTTAACAGAAGCTCTACATACCAGATCCTGCGTTGTGTTGCGGAGTTTCCTCAGCACAGCTACCTACACGTAATTTGATAAAAAGCTGGCTCCGTTACTGGCTCCAAAGCTTTTTTCTGATTGTTGTTTTGATGTGAAGACTTAGTGGACATCTGAGCTACTTGGTCTCCTTGTATCCCACTTGTTCCCTCCCCCATATGGATTATAATGAGTTTGTTAGCTGTCATATCTTGGAGATTGAGCTTTTGTGGAAGTTTTTTCAGGACAGACGTGTGTAAAGGGGCCCTTTCAGTCAGAGAACAAGTGTTCCTTAATGGCCATACACGTTTTTTTGGCATGCATCCATACATTGGCAGTATGATCAAACATATCCCAGCAGACAGTAGAACAGAGATAGTTGTAGGTATAGAGACCTTGGGAGCACAGGGGAAAATATGTCATCTCTGTTTTCTTTTAGGACCTCCCTCAAGACTGAAGGCCCATAGTAAATGGTGATCCTGATTTCTGTGGTGTCAGCCTAGAGGACTGTCTGGAAAATTCCATACAAAACAGAAGGGCTGCCGAGCCGCCTTACTGACAAATTAACTTATCAGCTGGAGAAGTTTTGATTTACAATGAAATTCTCTGTTGGTTGCTGAGAGTCTCCCATTTAAAATTAATGACCTCATAGCTGATGAATGATGAAGCAGGAAAGGAAGTGCACTGAAGACTGAACAAAAATCATCAGGTGAAAGGGGCACTCTGTAATTATGGAATAAAAACTAGTCATTAGGGCTTTAAAAAAAAACCCTAGAGCTTGGCTTCTCACTGGTGCTAGTGGTGGATGTTTTCTTGGAATAGAAAATGACTTCCCCCCCTCAGGATCTGTGGTACTATAAAAACAGTTGCCTTCAGAACTAACTTCCAAATCTGCTAACATAATACTCCTCTGAAGAAGAATAAGAATGTTGGTTTTACAGTTAATTAAGGGTTTTGGGTCAGGAACTTGAAATATATCCATTAGGCTATGGTTTTCTGGTTAAGGAGTCATAAATACACAGTACACTTTATTAAATAGCTTGAAAAAGACTGTGTTTAAAATACGATAGCTGCTTTGGTGTGTTTAGCAACAGATAAATAAATGTTGAAAGAAGAGAGGTAGTTCACCTTGTCAATAACTGGGTGTGTCATTTCTTCAGAAAAGTGTATTTTGTTCTTACCTGTGTATTCCTTTTCTTTCTCAGCTGATTTGAGGATGGAGGGAGGCAAGGTAAAGATGAAAGTGGAAAGGTAGAGCAAAATAACACAGGGATTCGGGTTTTTA
>VYZW01019763.1:0-12877 GCA_013401315.1 Balaeniceps rex
AAGGCGCTCAAGCAGGCTTTCCACTCGGAGCGGGAGACGCGCCGGAGGGCAGGCTGCCACTCGCCCTGCCTGCCCCCGCACTACCGAGCCATGAAGAGCATCTGGAAGGCGGCCGGGCGGCCCGTCTTTGGCGAGCGGAGGATGCCGGGTGGGTGCTGGGGACGGGCGGGTGGGCTTGGCAGAGTGGCTGGATGTGGAATACTGGGGGAGCACTGGTGCCGCACGGCCACCCGGGGTCCTGTGGCAATCTCTTTCTCTTTCTCTAGACCTGGTGAAGCTGCCCTCCAGGAAGCGCAGGTCAGCCCTTGCCACCCGCTCTCCATCCTCAGCAGAGCCGCCAGGTACCCGTGGGCTCAGGCAGCCAGAGTGGGGCTTGTACCAGCCGTGGGGTGGCAGGGACCCCTCGTCTCCTGGTTACTGAAGCTCTTTTCTGCACCCCTTCAACCTCCTGCAGAGCATGACGTCGGCAGGGACGCCCCAGACACGCTGCTGTCCCCGCTACTGCAGTGTGTGAAGGACGAGCCGGAGAGCTGTAAGTACCGGTCTGCCCCGCTGCACCGGGCTGCACGGCCACGGCTCCAGCCCAAGCCCTGCCAGCATGATGGGAATGGGGGGCTTAGAGGGTCGGGGGGGCCCGTCACGAGTCCCTCAGCAGGGATGCTCACCTGTGGGAGTGTTGGGACTTCTCTCTCCAGAGGCTTTGGCTCCAAACCAGCCCCAGAGCGTGAGGGGATGGGGATGGCTGGGATGGGGCAGGAGGGGTCCCCAGCTCTGACCCAGCCTGAGGGCATGGCGACGCTGCTGGCTGCCCCAGGGCAAGTCATGGGGCTCAAGGTCTCTAAGGGACAGTGGCCCTGATGTGGCCCCGGGGGCTCTCGCGGCTGTGCAGCACTGCAGGGCATGTGACTCCCCTTCCTTTGGCAGGTCCTGGCTCGCCCCTTCCCCAGTAACACCATAAAGCTTCAGATGAGTTAGGACTGGGTGTGAGGGCCAGAGGTGCCTGCAGCTCCCCTGCCCCGCAGCACACCCAGGGGCAGATCCTGCGCCCCCCTCGCTATGCGCACGCCCGGGGGTTTGGCACTGAGGTGATGCAGGATGCGTCCCTGGGTCTGATTTGCTTGGGCGCCCCGGCCAGCATCCGCACTGGGTAATTACCTTCTGTCTCCCTAAATTCCCCCTGCAGTTTCAAGTGGATGTGGGATTCTCCTTCACTTCCAGTCCTAATCTGTTGTGTAGCGTTGCTGCGCGCTGCTACGCCGCTGCTGCCTTCCAGCCCAGAGGTGGCTGCATTGCAGTGGTGGGTGAGTGACTCCTGCTTTTGTGTCTAGCTCGTGAAACGCTTTGGGGCCCTGCAGGGCGCTGTGGAGCTGTGGCTAGGGCATGTCGGGCTGCGGGGCTGGCCGGGGCGAGCCGGGCAGACCCCGGGCTGGTGGTGATCCCCCGGCAGGTCCCATCAGACGGCACATCTCTCCTCTCTGCTCTCTCCCAGCAGCCAGTGGGGACCACGTCGCTGGAGTGCTGCCCGCTCCCCCCGCCGTGCCACGTAAGGCTTTCCTTGCCCCGCTTGGCCCGGTAAACCCCCTCAGCCCTGTGAGCAGGGTCTGATATGGTTCTCGTTGCAGACGCTGGACGCTGCTTCCCTCCCCTTCCCCTCCTGGGTGAGTACCGTGCCCAGGTAGCCACTTGTGCACCCTGGGGCAGGAGGCAGCCGCAGCTCACGGGCTGCGTCTGCTCTCTTTCCAGGCCGTCATGCCACCCTGAAGCAGGAAAGAGCTGAGCGAAAGGCTGGTAAGGATCTGCAGCTCGGAGCAAGTGCCCCTGCTCGGGGGGCAGCTCTGTCCTGTCCTGCCCATGGGGATGGGGGGCAGAGGCTCCCGCAGGCAGTGCCCGGCCAGGGCTCTGCAGCAGGATCAGGCTGAGCACAGGGCTTGGGTGGCTCCAGCACCCTGGTAGCTCCCTCCATGCCAAACCATCATGGCAGGTTTTGCTGGTGAGACGTCCCCAGGGATGGGAAGAGGAAACCAAGTGCTGCCAGTGGCCGCCGCAGCCCCGGGCTTCCCCGGGACGGCTGCCATGAGTGAGCAGCCAGCAGCAGGTGAAGAGGCGTCGGAGGCAAGCCTGCACGGTGGGTCCTCCCTGCAGCATCCCCACAGCCTCACAGGGGGCTCTCGGAGCCACGGTGAGGGTTTGCTGCTACTGACCCCCCTCTCGCTGCAGGCTCCGGCGTGGCAGGCTTGCTCCAGAGCGTCCAGCAGCTGCTGGTGCAGATCCTGCAGACGTCGCGGCAGCAGCAGGCGCTGCTGGAGAGCCTGGCCAGCGACACCGTCTCCCACCTCCACCTCCTCTCCCACAGCCTGGTCCAGGTGGGTGAGACCCTGCACCAGCTCCTGCTCCGGCCGCAGACCCACCCTGGCCCCCTCAGCCACTATGTCCCCCACATGCCCTTTTTCGAGGGCACCCCCGGGGTGTCCTGTTCCCTCAGCTCTCCCCACACCTCCCCGGATCACAAAGAGGAGCCTCAGGGGTCCCCTGCCACCGGCTGCACCCCCCCGTGAGTGCCACCACCCCTGGCCCCAGGGGCGACGGCTTTGCTACGCAGCCACGGCACAAATCTTTGTATCAGAGGCCCTGGATATTTTGGAAGTTTATAGAAGAGACACATTTTAATAAAATTAAAAATAGCTTTTGTACCAGCAACAACAATCGACCGATTCTTTCCCCCTCTCTGGGGGATGTTCCCCTTCTCACTTTCGAGATGAGCAGAAGGGGAACTCGGCTATTTACAGCCTCCGAGAAACTTCCAGGCCACACACCGTGGGGCAGATGTATTTTCTCTGCCCCTGCCTGCTCCCCAATGGCTTCCAGCTGCGCCTGGGGCTGGCAGGACCCTGGCCCAGCAGACCTGCCACCAGCCTGCAGAGGGGATGAGTGCTGCCACCATGGCTGGAGAACGCAGGGAGCCTGGCTGGGGCAAGGACTGCATCCTTCTGCAAGGGAAGGGGCTGCGGTGGGTGATGCTGGCTGGCACCGGGGCTGGGGAGGCACTGCATGCTGCGGCCGTGGCCCCTCAGTCCCCAGCTCCTCGGCAGGTCACTTCCAACGGCCGAGGTGGGGCTGTTGCAGCCAGCGCCGCAGGCTCGCAGGATGCTGCACTGAGCCCCCTCCGGCTCCTGCGGGCTCAGGACGTGGGTCACCATCAGGTAGCATAGTTGTAGATGCATCGTGGCACGTTATGCTTGGCAAAGTGGTCACTGGCTCTTGGCCAGACCACCACCGCCTCCACCACGATGCCCACATCCTCCATGGGGATGGGGCGGACGTGCCAGCCACCTCCGGGATCTCTTGGCCATGTCCAGGGCGAGGATGTAGCAGATGCTGCTGGCATAGGGCGGGTAGATGTCATGACAGTAGTCCTGACATGCCATGTGCCACTTGCTGGAGGGCTGGTGGAAGACCTGTCGCTTCTCCCAGGAGAAGAGGGAACGCACGTAGAGGCTGGTCCGCGCCAGGTCAAGGCCAGCCAGGAAGGTGGGCAAGCAGTCCATGTTGAAGCAGTTGTCATCCATCTTGAGGAGGTAGCAGGGCTGGCACTGCTCAGATGCCATGCACGGCCTTCAGGCTGAGGTTGCAGTACGTGTCCCTGTAGCTCCCCAGCAAGATGTCCCTGATCTCCTGTCCTTCCTGATGCACACCTCAGCCCACTGCTGCCTCGGATGCCTGCCCCACTAGAAACACGTCTGCCTGGGGCTTGCGAGGGCACCCCATGTCCTCCAGATGACGTGCCAAGCCTCCGTATGGCCCACCATGGACGTCACCAGGATGAGCAGCACATGCCAGCTGGCTGGAGCACCCCACATGTGGCCAAGCCATGGACAGGGGCCAGGGGCATGGCCAACAAGGCCACCAGTGAGGTGGCCGGGGATGGCAGGTGCTACGGCACCAGTGAGCAGCAACGTTGCAGCCCAGCTGGCATCTGTCAGGGGAGAAGCGTGGGCGAGCAGTGCCGGGAAAGCCCGTTACCTCTTGCAGCGCCGGGAAAGCCCGTTACCTCTCGCAGCGCCGTCCCTCGTCCCACGCCAGCTGCATGCCCTGGGTCAGTGAGAAGGGCCGTGCTGCGGAGACACACCAGCCCCATGATGCGGCGGGTGGGGAGACGGGGCCTGCGGGGGCTGCAGGGAGGGGGCCCAGCCCCAGTGGGGATGGTGTTTCCACAGCCACACACAAACCCTCCTCTGTGCTCCTGAGCAAGGAGCAGAAAGTGGCTGGCTGCTGGCCAGCAGCTCTGGCCCCAGGCCTCACAGCGGTGGGGCCACTGCCTGCAAACAATTTTGCCCTGGCTTTCCGCGTCGGGGGCCGACTGGGGTATGTGAAAGTAGGAGAAAGGTGGTATCTCCCTTCCCAGTGGGGCTGCAATGGGAGGACACCTTTGGGCTGTGGTTGTCCATGGTCCCCACCACCCTGCTGTGCTTCCTGTCATACTTCTGAGCTCTCCACCACCCTTCCATGATCCCCATCATCCCACCACTCTCCCCACAACCCTGCCTCACTCCTTGCCATCCTGCCATGCTCTCCACCACCCTTCCATGATCTCCATCATCCCACTGAGCTCCCCACCACCCTGCTGTGATCTCCATCATCCCACCACTCTCCCCACCACCCTGCCTTGCTCCCTGCCACCCTGCCATGCTCCCCACCGGAGGCTGCAGCCTCCTCTCTCCAACCACGGCACCCATTCCCCGAGCCCTGGGGGTGCCGGTGCAGTGGGGCAGGCTGTTCCCCCGCACAGAGAGAGGGCAGGTCCCCGGCAGGAGGTGCCTGGGATGGGGTGCAGTAGGGGGCTGGCTGCAGAGGAGGGTGGGGTTGCAGCAGGGCCTGCAGTGGGGTGCTCTGGGGGTTGCAGATTGGGGGTGCATGGGATGGCATTGGAGGTGCAATGGGAGACAGCAGCGTGCAGTACCGGGAACTGGGGGGGTTACACTGAGCGTGCAATGAAGTGCGTGGGGCTGCAGTGGGTGGCAGTGGGGCTGCAGAGGTGCTGCAGTGGGGTTGCAGCGGGGGAGCACAGGGTCTGCTGTGGGGCGGCGGTGGGGCGCAGCGGGGCGCGGCGCGGCGCACCGTCCATGCTGGCCGGGCCGGAATAAAGTGACAGCTCGGCAGCCAATAGCACATCAGGGAGTAGAGGCAGGGGCGGGGTGAGCCCAAGGCCCGCCCGACCGCCAGGGGCGTGGCCGAGGGGCACTCCGCCCAATCGCAGAGGCTGCGGCGCAGCACCGGCGGCGCAGCCAATTCTGCGGTGGGGAGGGGCGGGGCGAGGGGGGCTCCCCCGTGACGTCACGGGAGGGGGTTCCCCCCCCGGGAGGTGTCCCCCGGGGTCCCGCGGGGGCTCGGCCCCGACCCGGTCCGGCTGCCCCGGCGCTGGAGCACCGCCGCCCCCGGGCCTGCTTCACCCCCCCGGCGCAGGGGTGCGTGGGGTCGGCTGCTGGGCAGGCACGGGGGCGTCCTGCGGGGCGCGCTGTGGCACTCGCACCGCACCCTCTGGTCCCTTCCCTGCCCCAAAAGGACCCCATGCAGCACGGCTTGGGGTGCCCCCTGCCCCCCCGCCCAGCTTGGGCACGGAGGGTGCCAGAGGGGCAGGGCTGGACCCCAGCCCCTTTCCAGCGAGCCCCCAGCCCTGGGACGCAGCAGCGGGCGGTTTCAGCCAGGGGAACCAAGGCTGGCACCGAGGGGACGCAGGTGGGGAAGGGTCTGAGACAGCCAAAACTGTCACCCGTTCCTGGGGGTGTCCATCTGAAACCACCCCTGTGCCTGGTGAGATCCTTCCCGCTCCACAGCTGATGTGCCCGCATTTGCAGGGCTGGGGTGGCGGCCAGGAGAACACAGGGCAAGCCTGGGGAGAGGAAGGCAGGCTCCTTCTGGGGCACACAAGGCCTTCTCCAGGCGGGAAATGGAGGTGAAAGCGGCAGCAGATCTCAGCAGGATTTCAGCACTGCTGTCTGGTGGCCCAAGGACCGTGAGGGTCCTTCTCTGTGCAGCCAGGACGTGAGGCTCCTTCCCCCTCCATCCCAGACAACATCTTGCAAGAGGGCAGCTGCAGCACACCGAGCAGCCCCCCTGCACCCCAACACGCCCATGCGACCCCCAGGGCGGCTAGACCAGAACCCTGGGGTAGTGGGGGCCTGGGGGGAGGATTTTTCCCTGACTTATCCTGCTCCAGAACAAGTCAAAGCTGCACCACTGTCCTCATCCTCTCCTTCCTGCATGGCCTGCCCCAGCCCAGATCCTGTATATAACGTCTGGAAGAACGGAAATAATAAAATTTTGCAGGCAGCAACCCCTTTGACCTTCCCGCTCCCAGCTGTCGCCGGCACGCCGTGCCCTGGAGGCGATGCTGTGTGCCCACCAGGGCCTCGTCTCATCCGGCGAAGCAGAGGCACCGGTAGCGTGACCCAAATGATTGCCCCGAGAGCAGCTTTGGGCTGTGTCCTGTGGTTGCCTGCTCCTGCCGCTCAGCCCTGCGGCTTTGCCACTGCACTAGCCTTCCTCTTCCCTTTGCTGCCCCAAAGGATGCCCAAAGCCCTGGGGTGACCTGGCGAGGGGCACACAGACCCCCTGGCCACAGGTCACCCTGCAGCCCAGCTCTGATGGCCACCCTGCTAAAGCCCCCGGACGCAGCAAAAGCACTGGGTGTTGGCACTAGGAACAGTCCCCTGGCTCTCGAGCCTTGCAAAATCCTTCTCATCAACTCCAAATGCTGAAGGAGAGGTTTACCATGGGGTGAATCGGGGTGTAGCGTGACTCCTGCCGGCACCCCGTGCACACACCGCTCCTACCTCCTCACACCTCTCCCTGTGCAAGTGGTCGGCATTTGCACCTCGGTGCCTTCTCCCAGGCTGCTGAATGCCCAAGCTGCTGCCAGAGATGGGTCTGCAGCCTCTGCCGGCGGGGTGTCTGGAGGGATGGACACCTCCAGGCACGGAGGCACACCGGTCTGCCCTCAGGCACTTCTCCATTGCACTTTCTTTTAAAACCATGACGTTTTTCAATAGAAATGGAGTCACTTTCACCAGCAACTCTTAACTCTTCATAGGTGGGCCAGAAGGCAATGACAGAGTATTCGGGTTCATGGTCATGCCCTCAAGGTCTCACATGCTGCAAAGCAGCACCCAGCATCTCCCCCTCCAACCACCCACCCAGCTGGGATATGGCACAGGATGGATTAGGCAGAAGTATAACTCCAAAATCCAGAACTGAGTGCAGCTGAAGAGGGTGTCTAAGGACAAGGAGAGGAAGCTGCTTTGAAGTGTATCAGGATGTATATATTGATGTCAAAAGCCCTAGTTCACTTTTTTAATGAAGCGGCTCCCCGCTTTGAAGTGTATCCTCCTTGGCTGTGGCTCAGGGAGATCCTGCGCGGACTTCACCCTCGTCAGACGTTAATTTTTCTCATGTGATTTGCCTGAAAAAAACTCCGTGTTGCAGCAGACAGGATGAGACAGAAGTGAAGACTCAGGGATGAGAGCAGCCAAGCTGCCTTTGGACTCACCAGGCAGAGGATGGGGTCGGGTGGGTTTTTGAAGGCAGCTCTGAACCGGAGCACACCTGGGGTCTGAGACTGAATTTTGGTTGAAGGCAGGATGCGGGGAGATGCTCAGTGTCTGGGAGCACTTGGCACCTCCCTGCAGCAGGGACTGCACCCTGATCCTCGGGGTCTGCTAATGCTTGTGGGGTCTCTTGAGAGGAGCTGGGTGTTGCTCCAGGTCCGCCCCCCCGCAAACAGGCAGGAAGCCTCCAGCTCAGATTATCCATCTTCCCCGCAGGAGACTCCTTCATTAGTTAATTAGAACAACAATCCTCATGGGCTCGTCTGGGATTCGTAGCTGTGCTGGCAGGAGATTTGCTGACTGCAGGCGAGCCTGGGGCAAAGCTCCTCGGGAGGACGCAGCGCCTGGAGCCCACTGGGACTGACCTCCCCTGCTAAGCTGGGAGCCTCCGGGTTGCACTTGTTCCAAGTCCATTTAATTTTAGCCAAAATACTCCTCCTCGAAATGTGGAGCCCTGGGTTTTAGCCCTGGACGTGGTGAAGCATCTTTATATAAAGTAAGAATAAACTGTAATATTCCCCTCGGTGCAGGCACCACTCACACTCCAACGGGAAGATTCAGTGTGATTTCTTTAATACAGCTTCCATGGAGAGCACTGTTAGTACGTAGCAACATATTGCTTAGCACTTGGCTCCCTCAAGGGAAATTTTAGTGGTGGGTTTTGAGTGGGGGGAAATGGTTTTTATGAGAAAACTTTAATCTGCAAGCCATAAACGAAACACTGGCTTTGCATCCCATAGAAAATGTTCTCAGCCTCCGCTAACATGGTTTTATCTTCCTCTGCAGGCTTGCTTCTTAAGATAAATTTACCCAGGATTGCATTTGGCGTAACAGTTTGATTTCTGTTGGTGCGAGGCTGATTTCTCACGAGAGTGACTGCCTTAATTTCCTACCGCTCGACAGCGGGCGCAGCTGCACTTTGTACTTGTGGACTTTGGTCTCGCAATCGCAGCCCACGGGAGATCCTTCCCTGCACGCCGTCCGTGACGCGCTGAGGCTGCTCCTTCAGCAGCATCCCTCTGTGTTGATATACGGGCCCTGGACATCTGCTCCGGGGCTAGAAACACTTGAATTTCTAATATTGGCTTCTAATACAAAAGGCAAAGGCTCGCAGGAGACGCAGGTCCTACCCCAAGATTCATCCGACGGAGGTAGGTCCAGGTCGCAGCTCTCTGGCGCACCCCTGGACACCCCCAGTCTCATTGCCTCAAAGCTGGCATTACAAAATTATTTGCAATTTTATGCCGTTGCCAGGATCTTCCTCAAAGCCTTTTTGGGGGTTGTTTCGCTCTGGTTTTCCATGTAACTTCATCCCCTTTCCCGTGCTCTTCATTTTGACACAGCTCCCCTCCTTGAGGAATGACCTTTCCCACCCGTTTGCCTGCTCCACTCCGCTCCTCGGCCACGCTGGCCCTGCAAATCTCGTTATGGGACGCGTTCATTTACTGGAAGTCTCCAGCACGCTGCTCTGAGCAATTCTCGTGCTGTCTGCAGGCGCTCTGCCCTCCTGGCTGCTCTATTAATTTCTTCTAGCAAGCTCCCTGATTTCTATGCAGTCCCCTTGATGAAGTTAAGCACAACTCAAGTGGCTTTTCCGCTCGGCAGAGCAGCTCTTCAGCAGCCTCTTCTAAATTGCCGGGGATAAAGTCCCGAGTCCGCCCCCTCTCCCCCGCGGGTTCCCCCACCAGCCTCTCCAAGAAACTCAATTACCAGAGGCTAAAAATTGTCGTGCTTTGCATCACCACCTGATTTGCCTGGTCTCCCACGTCCCCTCTCCCCGTCCCCTGCTCCCCTCTGGCCATGCGACCGTGGCGGCTGCTGTTTGTCCCTTGACACAGCCCCCCTGTGATGCTCCAGCCCCCGTGGGTACAGCTGAGCCATTTGTGCCTCCTCTCCATGGCCCCTGCACCTCTACCCTCATGCAAAAACAGGCATGCCCAGCCACCCTGCTGCTTTCTCACACCTCCAGGTGGTGTGGCACAGGGTGCTGCTGGGGCAATACTTGTTCCTGATGCCCCGGGTCCACCTCCGAGACCCTTGTCCCTGCTCTGGGCTGGCTTTGTCATGTTCAGCTCTGTCCCAGTTGCATGGGACAGGTACCCACAGCATGGTGCTGACCCAAAGCAGGGACCTGGAGAGATGCCCCGTGGCAGGAGCAATGCAGGAGCATGCGCTGGGGCTGGGTTGCTCCATCTGTACCTGCATCTCCTGCTTGCGGGTGCCTGGCTCCCACCTGGCCCCCGCCCAGCACCCTGCAGACTGGGGCTGAAGCTTTGAGGGGTCCCTGACCTGGGATGAGGGCTGGGGATGGCAGTGGGGAGGGTGAGACGCAAGGCTAGGGGATGGGGAAGAAGGAGGGCAGAGCAAGCAGGCTCTGCGTGGGTTGCTCCAGGGGAAAAGCGTCCCTTTGCATGCTCAGAGCTGCTCCCCGAGGCTGGCCGTGGAGGGGCCGCTGTCTGCAGGGCTGAGGAACGGCCGGGGGCAGAGCAGGGCAGGCGGCTCCAGCGGCTGTGATCTGTGCGGCGGTGCCAGCCGTGGGTGATGGATGGGTCTGCGCGGGGAGGGCGGTCAAGGCTTGCTACTTTGATGAGAAAATCATCGAGTGGCTGCAGGGTGCGCTGGGCAAATTGCAAAAGAAGAGAGCAGCCGGGCCATTCTCCCAGCCTTTCATCGTCACCAGAGTGGCACAGTGACAGCTGTGCCCGGCCAGGGAGCAAGCTCCGGCTGTACCCATGGCGGTGTTTAGGTTGACTGTGGTGGAGAGGCTTTGTCTTGCTGGGACCTGGCAGCAGAGCGAGCAGGAGAGGGGCGAGGAGCTCCCAGGGCAGTGGGGGATCTGCTGCCTCTGGCCATGGGCTTTCATGAGGATGCAGGTGGCAAATGCCCAGGTGGGGACAGAGCGGGGTTGCACATCCCTCCCTACACACCTGCCCCTGCACCCTGCAGAGATAACGCCATGCTTGGGGACCACCAACCCCCAGGCGACCAAGCTGGCGGCACTAACAGCCACCCTGCCGCCCGCACCTCGCAGCCCCGGGGGGCTAGCAAGGGGCATGGCACCCTCCTGCACCCAGGCTGGGACCTCTCTCCGGCCCCCACCCTCTGCTGCCTGCTCGGGCGTGCACAGGCAGGGAGTTGGGGGGATGGTGGGTCCTGCCTGCACGCACGCAGCCCGCTGCAGGGCTCAATAATTCAGGCCTGACACATTAAAGTTGCATGGCGTGCAACTGCCGTCTGCAACGACAGACTGCGTCAGGGCTGCTGCCTGGTGAGTCTGGCCCAGCAGACATGTGCAGGCAGGGGTGGGAGGGCCCGGCAGCCCCGCAGGGATGGCAGGCTGCGGGCAACGGGCAGAGCATCCCTGCAGTGGGAGTTAGGGGTGGGAGCAGGTTCTGGGAGGAAGCATGGCCCTGGCCTTTGGGGTACGCATTTCCAGGGAGCATGTGTCGGAGCAGGGAATGCTGGCCTGATGGCACTGACAGGCCAGCAGGCAGGACAGGGCTGGGATGCAGGAGGCTGAGCTGGGGCCATGCTGTCCCCACGGCCACCCCCTTCTCCTGCATCACCTGTGTCCCCTGCAGCCTCCCTGGCAGGACAGAGGCCACGAAGGCTTGTGCTGCTCCAGGCACCTGGCTAAAGCCCGTCCCAGCTGTGCCTGTCCCCACATCCCTGTAGCCCCACATGCCCCGGTGGGCTCAAACCCCCCCATCCCTCCCCAGGAAGCGAAGCTCTTCACCGGCTGTTCGGGGAGTCGGTTGCCATGGGGATGTCAGATGTACCTGGTTGTTATAGGGACACTGTTGCCATGGTTATGCGGTTGCTGTGCCTGGCAGGGGCAGAGATGGAGCATCAGGAGGGCTGTTTACACTGGGGGGGTGGGAGTCACAGAGACCCTAACTCTCTGAGCAGGGGGGGAAGTCAGAGTCCAGCCTTTGCCCCAAGCGCATCCCCACAGGGCCAAGGCTGGAGACCATGGGGAGCGCACTGGCAAAGCTCACCCAGCCCTGTAGGGATGGATAGGCCGGTGCTCCTGAATCCGCAATGAAGGGGAGGTGGCTGAGGGGATGCGCAGTCTCCCTTGGGGTGTCCCAGCACACTCCCAGTCAGGCATGGTGGGAGAGAGCATCCCACAGGAGAGAGCGACTTCGCCATGGTGAAGGTGCCAGGAGCACTGAGCAAAAACCTTTGAGTCCTGCAAGACTGCATCTCCTGTACTTGCCCTGCACCGCAATGCTCCCCGAGCTGTGCCAGCCTCCTGGGCAGGGGGACGGGTTTCTGCCCCGCTGGGGCTGGGGGGTGAAGTGGGGAGGGGGATTCCCAGCTCTCAGCGGGCAACCTACAGACCCCGGGGGACAAAATGGGCTGGCAGAGAGTGCCTGGATCCCCTCCAGCACTGCTTGGCCGAGATCTCTCCCCAGCAGCATGGTCGGCTGCTTGGCCTGTCCTTGAGATGAAAAATGCAGTCGCAGGTTTAATTAAAATGAGAGGGAGCGCTGAGCCGCCCTGGCAGCCCGGAGAAGCAGAGTCCAGCAGAGCCGGTGCGCGGCTCCTCCGGGCTTCCCTAGGCAGCTCTGCCAGCTAAAACCCCTGCCCGCCTCTGCCAGGACCCCTCGGGGATCCAGATGTGCATGTGCCACCCCGTGGCATCTGCCATGGGGCAGGCCAGGGGCCGCACAGCTGCCTGCAAGGGGGACACACATCCCACCACATGCTCGCTAGGCTCTGTTATTGTAGGGTCTACACAAACTTGACGAGCAGTGGGTTTGCACTTCAGTCCTACAGCAGGGAGCTGGGGGATGAGGGGGGGTAAGGATGCTGCATGGAGCACTGACACCTCCATGAAACTGGGGTGCATTTGTGCAGGACCACCCGCCAGGCTGGCACGCACGCCGGGGCGGCACGGACCCCGTGCTGGGTGTGCGCCGCACTCCAGCGTGTTGCTGATGTGAAAGCTAAAGCTGAGCTCCTCGTTCTCTGGGGGCTGCTACTGCTGTGGGGATGTGATTGGACTTGGTGAAGCGCGTAATGTTTTTAATTAAAAATTTAATCCTTAATCAGCCGCCTGGCTGGACCAGACAGGGCATTTTGCGTGGCAGAGGAAGGGCTGGAGGGTGAGCTCTCGGTGGAAGGAGGGCGGCAGGCGCAGGTCCCCCAGGCCCCTTGCACCATGACCAGGGCTCCTGCCCAGCCACCCTGGGCTGCCCGGCACCCCTCCGCACTGGGCTGGCTCCCCACAGCCATCGCCCCCCGCAAGGCCCAGCGATGCAGGCAGCAAA
>VYZW01019766.1:0-20547 GCA_013401315.1 Balaeniceps rex
CCTCTAAATGTCCCTTCCACCCCAAACCATTCTATGATTTTGTGATTCTATATACAAATCCAGGCTGAGTGGACACTTTAAAGGTTGAGAAAAAAATCTATATAAAATCAGAGAGAGGTATATCTTTATGAATGCAAGAAAATATTAAAAAGTAATTAGTTTGTACTAAGCTTAAAAAATCCTAGCTGTATCAGCAAATGAAGAAATTTGTTTAATGAATACCAGTAAATCTATTGTTTGATAGTTCTGCTAAAGGAAAGTTGAAAGTATTTTCAAAACTGATGTAATTTTGTATTTGTACTTGCCGTTTTATTAAGAAATTAATAAATAGGAATATTATTTTGGTGCAATGCATTTTCCCCTTGCAAAATCACAAAAGGTTAAAACTGTGCTTTGTGTTTTGTCAGTGACAGTTGCTGATGTGAACAAGTAAAATGGAACAGCTGTATATGTATTTTTACTTTGGTACCCTCCATATTCCCATTATACCCACACAACAGCTCTTAAAATTCAGTTAAATGCCTTGTAAATTAGCAGATTAAGTAACCAAAATAATACAGGAAACTGTTGTTAGCAACAGATAATTTTTATAACCACAAATTAAAACAGAAGAATAGAAATAAGGATCAAAACCTTTACCAAGCTAGTAGGCTCTTTGTGAAAGGGTCTTTGCTCTTTCCCTTGCTCAGAAGTTGTTTACATGGATATATATACTAGAGAGGGAAAGAAGTCAATAAGAAATGGGTTTTTTGCTTACTGGTATTCATGGTAACTATACGACAAGTTTGGGGCATGAGAAAAAACTTATATTGAAAATCAGTGGTTGTCCTTAAAAATGTGGCTTGTATCACCTTCTTGAAAAGCATACCGCACTGTGTTAATGGACAAAATCATGAACAGCACTGAACAACATCTGTTCATGCAGAGCACAGTTACCTACTGCAAGGTGCAAGGGAGAAAAAAGTGAGAAAAGGGCAGTCATATGCAAATTGTTACTATTTACCAGTACCAACACATACTAACACAAACTAGAAAATATTATGAACCTTTGAGTAAAACTAGGAAATTCACAAATGCTGCATTAGACAGGATGAGGAAAGGCTCTTAAGCAACTGCAAGATTTTGTGTGTGAGAAACACTTATATGATTTTCTTATGGTTGTCTTCTACAATGTCTTACCACATGGGACTGTGTACTGTGTCAGTAAGGAATCGCGAATTCCTCTCTTGCGTTCCTCAATACCACATACCAGTGTCGCTGCCTGCCTGGCTCACTAATCCCACCTGAGAGATAGTACCCCAGTACAGGTGATGATGTGATGCTACATCATGTGTGACACTATGCAAGCCAAAGGACTTGGGACACCCTGTGTTCACCTGATTGTAGTGATACACGACCCAGCGTGTGCAGTCTTATACACAGGGCCCCTGGGAAAGTGAGAGCACTACAGTAGCAGTAAGTAAAGTGCAGCTGCTTCTCTGGGAAACTGTTTTTCTCAGATATAGCAACTAAATGCAACATGTCTTCTCAATATTCACTTTTCTCCATCATTTTTTGAGCTAAAGCAAATAAATTAAAAGGGTTGTCTTATAATGCCATATGCCATAAAATTGTCATATCACCACAGTATTTTAGCCACTGAGATATCACTGCTACCTCCTGTGGAACCCTGGTGAAAATGTGCTCATGCTTATATTTAACACCTCTAGCATCTGAAAAGTCTATTTTTTCAGTGTAGGCAGCTTCTTGTAAGTAGTTCCTTATTTTATGAATGCTAGTTTTGTGGTTGTGCCACTGTGGGGCTGTGGCTGCAGTGGTGATTACTGTTTGTCTTCACTGCCCAGTGTGTCTTTCTTACCACTTATACAAGCAGCCTGATGTTGTGGTGGGGATAGCAGCCAAAGGCTAGCATGTAAAATCCAATATACAGAAGGCAATTCTGTGTGACTGCTTCTTAACATATTAACCTATAATTAGTCAAGAGCCAGTAAGCTACGGAAGAGGAGAAGCTTGAAACAGAGCATTGAGTCAGATGGAAAGGATAGTTCATAGCTCCAATAACCTCTCTGAAAAAGTTCACCTTTCCCCTCATGCAAACACTGAAATCTTTTGTTTTGCAAATAATTTCCTCTTGTATACCCATCCACTTGCATACCTCAACAATACTCAGCAACTCTTTACTGGTGTGAGCTACTTTTATACTTCACTCTACAGACTCTTTTGGTTTGGGTTACAACTGTAAAGCTGCTGATGGTATTTGGGCTCAGTCTCAAAAGTGTGTACATCCCTTCCACACATAGCCCCTTAGGGTTATGTTGCAGCCTCTCTGAAAACAAGAGGTTCTTACTTGCAATTTATCTTGTGTGTGCTCTTTCCTCTCAGACTGATGGGCCAGCAAGCCATGGTGAACCTCGCAGCCACTGGAATCATAACTTATCAGCATCTATGTGACAGACATCAGACTGCTTGGATTTCCTATAACCTTGATCTAGGCCATATGATTCCAGCCAAGAAAAAGGAAGCAATCCCTCACCTGTACTCTTCTGCATTATGGTGTTACAAATAATTAGAAGTAAGCTAAGTCTTTGTCAATACTGGAAGAAATTATGTTGTTTGAATTGCTCACTGCACCCAGGAAACTATCAGAAAACCAAAGGAAGTTTGTGAAATTAGGTGCTTTCACATTTTATTCATTAAATATTTTCTGAAGGAAATTGTAGATGTTACAATCTACTGTTGATTATACTGGTAGGACCAAAAGTGCTAGAAGTTAGTCCACTGGCATTGTAAAGAAGATGCAGAACTGAGACAAAGTACAAAAAATGCTGGTGTTCACTTTAAACCATTACTCAATGAAGGCAAATTTACAAGAAATGTAGCAGTCAGGACAAAACGTGTATGGAGGTCTGCAGGTAACAGAAGATTGGAGGTATCACCAGGAAACTGCTCCATGGGAATGTGGCTAAAATAAGAGCTACAGTTAAACCATCTTTGTGCATACTTCATTTAATGAGATCTTGCTATTTGCAGAGCCATAGAAAAGAGGTTATTCACACCGCCTAACTTCAGGCACTTAATCTAGGAGTCTGAGCTCCTGTAAAGTCAATGTAGGCTTCTTTAGAGGGCTGGCCAAGATAAGGAGGTTAGTGGACATATTTGTCATAACTGATGAAATAGTGAGATCATCCTTACTTAGCTACCTATCTCAAGTGTTCCCAGTTAGAAGCTATGAATAACCTCTATCACATGCTATCACATTAATAGTCAGCACATTTGTTCATGAAGCAGAAGCCACTTTCCAGGTGTGACCATTTGACATTATGTTAGGAATGTGTGTTCTGAAATTGTCATTTCAATTCACGTAATTAACAATTGGATTATTTGTTTTATTACTGTTAACTAAGTCTAAATGATGTTATTGAAATAAATTGACTCTGCTTTTGTGAGGACAGTGAAAACCACATTTCCCCAATGAAAACATTAATAAGTAATGAAAGGACAGAATAAGATTTAATTAAACAGTCATATAAAAGAAGACAGAAAGGCAGAAAAAAATGGCAGAGAAATAGCACTAACCAATAAATGCAAATGAGGTGTCTTATTCAGCACTCTGGGAAGGAATAATGACAGACAAAAGAAGAGTGTTTCTCTTATTTTAAACTACAAATAATTACCAACTATAGTACAGCCCTGACCTGCAGGAAAATATTCTTCTTGTAGGTATGAAAAGAAGATGATGATGCAAAATCAGGGTTCTGTGTTAGATTGCTTAAAAAAAGGCTAATTATAAATCCAGAGTCTATTAATAATTTTCTGATAACCACAATTAATTCTCAAAAAGCAAGAATCTCTCTGAAACTATATCTGCATAGATCTGAGATAGTCTTTTAAGTAAGGAAGATTATCTCATTAATGAAATATTATTACAGATTTTCTTTTAATGAGGGAAGAAAGTGAGGTGCACTGAAACCAGAGTTTCCTTACCAGGAGATCTTGGCTTACAAATAATGTAATTTAATTCATTATGGGTTGTTTTCATCAGCTTTTTCTCATCAGCTCATCAATTTACCTCTGCCAAATCAACATTTCATTTAGTGGATTTAAAGGCTTACCAAAGAATTTCCTTCCCATCCATCTTGTTTTCAGAGCTTAGTAACAAATCTATGGATTTTCTTCAAAGACAAATCATCTTGGAAATGGTTACAATTAAATGGCACACATGGAACTCAAAGAAGTAGAAATATTATAACAAGCATACCAGTTTGTTACTCCATGAAAGATCACTGAAGATGCTTTCAGAGAATGAACAGAAAACATCTGCAAAAAACAAGGCAGACTACATCTTCCAGTTCCGTACAGAAAACTGAAATGGTGCTTGCTGTTGTTCTTCACTCACTGATATTCCATAGTACGTCTAATAACCAAAACCAAAAATCAAGAACATCAAAGCCAGGATCCATATTATATTCTATAGCCAAGTGAGAGACTGAAGAGATGGGTCTCAATCAAGGAGGTAAAGAGAATTGGCATGACATCAGAGAGTGATTGTACTTGAGAGACACCGCATTATCTGTCAGTAGCTCCACACCCTCCCTACTTGCTATGCAGCTTCTACTTCTGTTTTATTAACTATTTTGTAGCAGTGATATTTAATTGATATTGTACTGCATTGCATCTTGAAGGGTAAAGATAAAAGTAGACATCAAAAAAAGAAAATACAGGCCCTATCCATTTAACAATCAAACTTTTAGTAAAAATTCCATATGTGGAACATGACCTGGCTGTCTTCTGCTTTTGCTATATTTGGCATTTATAGCTGCAGAGGACATGAGTCTAATGCAATGGTATTAGCCTGAACTACCATGTCAGGCTGGTGGAGTAGGAGGGAGAGACAGCGGAGAGATGATGATAAAATAAAGGCAAGGAAAGTGAAAACAGTTGGTGAGGAGTTGAAGAAAGAGAGACAGTGAAACACATGTCTGCCTTGTTCCAAGAATGAAAGGAAATGGAC
Source organism: Balaeniceps rex (assembly GCA_013401315.1). Lineage (NCBI taxonomy): Eukaryota > Metazoa > Chordata > Aves > Pelecaniformes > Balaenicipitidae > Balaeniceps > Balaeniceps rex. Next base: position 5,012 of record VYZW01019766.1, read on the forward strand.
AGTGAGCATAAGAAAGGCAGCAGGGAAGAAGAGTTCAGGATCAAAAAAGGAAAGTAAAAGCTGTGAAATAAAAGAGACTGAGAAAATTCGTTCTGGCAAGCAACAAATGGCTGAAATAATATTGTGGTGAGCAAACTGTGGAAAATATTTTTAAAGGGCTAACTGGAGAAAAATCCTCAATTTGATAAAAGACAGTTGTCAGTGCAGAAAGTATAGGGTATAGTATTGAATACCACACAAACAAATTTCAATACATTCCAGTTAAACTTAGTGGATTCCTTATATTCAGTAGATGGTATGTGACTGTTCATGGGTTATTTATACAAGTCTTCTGGAAATGCTTCAAAATGTATCAGTCCTGGTTAGGCATTTTTTCAGGCTCTATCAAGAATAGATGTTTGTTCACGAGATCTGAAGTGCCAGCTGGCCTTCCTGAGGGTTCCCCAGGACAACTGGATACTTTCCACTTAGACAGGAGACGTGTGCAGCTTGCCTTGGCTTCTGCTACCAAATGTACTGTGAGACTAGGGAAACATTGAATCACCAGAGATCCAAAGCCTGGTTTGAAGAATTTCTGCAGTCCAAGAAAGAATAAGGGCTTCTCAAACAGATTTGGGAGTAGCATCTCACATGGAAGGGAAGGCTGGGAGTAGGCATGGAGATACCTCTAAGAACTGATGAAGACACTGTACTGAGAGCAACAGCCTGGCAAGGTATGGTTGTTGGATAAGCAGTTGGATACGGGAATTGTGAAATATAACAAGAATGATTTCACTTGGATGTTTTAAGTCACTCTTCTCCACATGGAAAGATGTACATTATAATTAAAGATTCTTATTAAAAAAGCTTTAAAATTAGAAGGACTTTGACCTGTAGTTTCCTTACAGCAATCTCTATAGACATTACCAATGCCAAACCATCTTTCCTGCACTTAACGCTGTTTCCTTTATGTACCTTTGTCCCTTAAACTGTCTTAAAAGTTGGAAGAAACTGCTTCCCTAGCATTTTTTAAAGAAACATACTATTTATTATACATCTGGAAATAATGCATTATATAGCTCCCTCAGAGCATTTTTTCTAATATATCTTTTGGGAACCTTAGAAATGTAAGTTATTTTTATCATGATTAGTTAAGTATAGATGTGAGTCTTGCTGACAGGTCATTTTTCAAAACCTTATCATATGTCAGTGAGTGGGTGGTCCTGATGTCAGAAAGTGATTGTGAAGGGGAAAACTGGCTGAGGGGAGAAAGTGTGTAGAGTTAAAATTTGCTCAGTGTCAGGTGGGTCACCACATTAATGCTGTGTGGCTTTTTATTATGATAATATTATTTTGAGTATGTGGTATGCTATCATTCATACATAGTAATTCAGTTGTAAATTCATGTGATATGAAATATTTAGGAGAAAAATGCCACAATACATATAAAATGTCCACAAGTTTTCACCAAAACCACAAGGATCAGGTTTCACAATCTTCCCAAAAAACTTTCAACCTCTGAAAATTTTCTGAGAAGTATTTACCCCAGGCATAAGCACCTTTTAATAAAACCTCCCTACTATGCACCCTGACAACTTTGCACATAAGTGTCAGTATTTTACCATTTTATTATTTTTCCAAGAGATATGGTGAGAATTTTTTAAAAAAAACCCTGCTGTACACTTATTAGATCTATTACAGAATATATTACAAACCCCCAATATTCAAATATTAAAACTTTAATTTCCTAATGCTAGACCAGATACCAGAAATTATGTGCCATTCCATTACAACACTGACAAGCAATAGCAGAGAACACAAACACAGCAGTATTTTGATTTGATAACTGCAAAGGACATACAGACTATCAGCAATATTTGAGGGATAGGTCCTTTTTTCTTCCATTACTGAATCAATATGATTTGCACAGAGGAAATAAAGGAATCAAAATCTCCCCTTTCTAGCCAGACACTTGCATGTGCGGAAGTTACAGGTCTAGTTCATTAGTGATAATGGAAGCAGACAGTGATACCTTTCCCATGTAGCACAAGCATCCAGCTCACTGACCCTACCAGATATACATCTCAATTGCACAATCATACCGTGCCAGCCACAGACTCCTTGGCACCCTCTTTGATGTGTGCCAAAAAAACTGAGGAAGCCTTCTGACTCCCTGTCCCCTGCAAGATCCAGACTGTGACTCCAGCATCCCTACTGCATTTTGAACATTTCACACCTCCTCTGTAGTCAGTGTATTTCTTGCATGGTACAAACTAATTAAAATGAAGCCACATCAAATTTCTTTTCCAAAGGAAGCAAACTTTGTGTAAACATTGTTGCTTCCACTTGGCTGCACTAAATTTATAGCATCCTCAGGAGCACCAGTTACAAAAGACCACATGGCTCACAAAGTTTACCCTCAGATTGGTCAGGTACCATACTCCTGCAAAGACGCCAAGATCCCAAAGCTCTCATCCACATCAGGAAAGACCTGTCCCTTTTCCCCTTTTTTTTCAAGGCAAGAAGGAACTGTGGTGTGAAAATATTGCAGTCCATACTCTCTGTAACTCTCTTGTTTGCATATATAAATATTGCTTCTTTAAGAAAAACAGACACTGGCACCAGTGTAAGAATGTATGTTTTAATATTTGCACACATACAGATATCAGTCTGTTTAGAGCGAGAAGGCTGAAGAACAGGCACACACAACTGGCACAAAAGGGAAGCTGACCTTTCAGTTATTTACCCTGGTGGTGTTTTCAATGGCACCTACCTGGCTGACGTTGGCGATGCTGTTTCGGAAAGCGCCAATAGACTTTGCAAATCTGAAAGCTTCTTTGCAAAACTTTTACTATACTGCTTGCTTGAACTTCCTTTTCTGGGGCCCCACATTCTGTAAGCAATTAATTACGTTTTATAACATAAGCATTCAGAGAACAGGTCAGTGTTTTGATGTGTATAACCTGCACTCCTTTAAAGGTGCAATTCCTTCAAAGCAGCAACTCAAATCCTCACATACCCTCCTTTAGCTGTAGCTGTAGCTGTAGCTGTAGCTGTGTGGGGTTGCCATTCACTGCAGCAGCTGTGGATGCAGCATATTCCCCAGTCCTTGGCAGAAGTGCTCTGTTTTAACTGTGGGTCAGAGGAAAGAGAGAGTTGGGATTACTGGATGAAGAACAGCAGGGTATGGAAGACTGATGAAATGGGAGATTCCTAGGAAAAAGGAGTTCTTTAATAAACATCCCTTTATACTTTTCAGCCACCTGTATATCCATGCCCATATTGCTGCAAAACGCAGGATTTTTTTAATGCATAACCCACACTACACTAGCAAAAAGGTGGTAAATAAATGGTGTATCTACTTAGAAATATGTGCTCAGTTATTCTGAGAGGTGAGGTAGGAAGTTAGGGAATCATAAAGACATTGCTTCTGAGGAGGAGTTGGAGGTCCCGTTATGAGACAGGTAAGTACATGCAATAAGAAAGTTGAAAAGGCATAAAATAAAGGGCTGGGTCTTGCTGTGAGAGAGAGGGGATATGGGGTATGGTTGCTTGTTGGTGGAAGGACACAGCAGAAGTGCGGAGAAGGGGGGAAGCGTAGGACTGGGACAGAAGTAGAGAGGAGAATTTGGTGCTCAGCTGATCTCATTCAATCAATATTTGGCACCGTTAAGTTTAAAGAACAAATGAGGGAAGAACGGTTCTTTCTGCACCACCTGCACTGCAGGCACAGAGCTGGAAGCTGCTGCTGCTGGTGAGGGTGGCAGTCCATCTGTGTCACAGTATCCTTGAGATGATCTTACTCTTCTGTGATCATATCTGTCTCTCCTTGATACAACCAAATGTGCCACATAGATCGATTCCCAAAGCCATCATTGCCTCAAAAAAAGATACTGCGTCACAGACCTTTTCCTGATACTGGATAATAATTTACCCAATGTGAGGAATGAGTATTTAGAGGTGCTAACAGTCAAGGCTACACACTGAATTGTAAATGACTGGCAAATAAGCTATTAATTAAAATAGAAATTGATTCCATCTTGTGGGATTTAAGGAGAAATAAGATTCTCACAAGGTCTCTTCTGAGTACTCTTTCAGTACAGCTAAAGGCAGTATTTTAATTTTCAAATAATCCAACCCTATAATTAAAGTTACATTTTTGCCACAAATTTTAAAATATTAATGAAACTTGAATAAGTCTGGCTAAAGTGCTCCTGGGCAAAATATAGAAATATGCTAATGAGCACCTTCTTCAAAGATCTACTTATGAAAGAGCCATATTCCAACTGACAAAGTTCATTGCTTTCATTGTCCTTTGTAATTCTAATTAAATCTTCCTTTATGAATCAATTTTTAAACAATTCCTTCCTTTCACGTGCTTGTGGAATGATATATTTAATTACATTTATCTGGAAATTTACAGGAAATGTAATAATAATAAAAATTAATAATCTTAACATCTTTGTTTTAAACATTGTGTTGATTTTTGCCATCTAGAATGAGTTGCTATTGAAAACTGAGCTGATACGTTGGATGACATAAATTAATTCTCAATAAGTGGATCATAACTGTCCATGCTGGTATAATTTATAAAGACCCTGTTTTTCACAGCAGGGTACGAGTAATTTATATAGAAGAAAAAAGAATTACTAACAGCCTATAATAGAAGAATTAGCATGCTTAGTCATATCAACATAAGATCAGAATTAAATATTCTTACTGATCCTTGAACAGTTCTTTTTCAGAGTGTTCCAGCTGCACTATCAGGATGTGCATAAAGGTAACTTCACCTGACCTTTAGGTTGTGGTATCATGAGATACTAAAGGACTCCCAGCACCAACTCAGAATTGTAATAGCTAAATAATACAATTTTCCTGTCTGATCTATACTCTTGTACTAGTTCAGATTTGTTCAGGAGGAAAAAGAAAAGTGGATTAACTGTGCAAGAAGTTATTCTGTGTTATCTAAAACTATTCTGTGCTCTAGATGTACTAGTTGTACCACAGACATGATCTCCAGTAGCTCCTTTGTTCCTTTGTCTTCTGGTGCTCCTGGGGACTTCTGCCCCCCAAATCCCTTAAAAGCATCAATCCTTTCTCTAAGGGTATGCTACCTATGATCAGTGGAATTATGATGCCTCTGTCTGGTTTTGTCCACATTAAAAAGACATGTGATTCAGCTGAAGCAAGGCCTGAGAGTTGTACATCGTTCTGTATTTCACTGCAGGATCTGATATTGAACATCTGTACCTAGGCAGAAGTGCTGGATGTACCAGATCTCTAGGAGAAAGGTTGCGGTCAAGGAGCCACTTACGAGGGTGGCATGGATGGTGTGAGATGTTACAGATACTGATGCAGATGATTCTTGGATTGGCACCTGAACATGTTTCTCAGATGAAGATGTTCTACCGGTGTCACTGTCAACCCTGTCTGTTGTTCTCTTCCAGTCATAAGAAGCTTGGCATAAGTAAGTAGACCTGTTCTTCTCCTCCATCTCTCATCCTCAGCATGGCAAAAAGCTTTGAAGACCCAGGATGATGTGGGAAGCAGAGGCTGAGTCCAAGACAGGGGCACAATCATGGCAGAGACTGTCCCAGGGTGAAAATGGGTTTCTTAGAGCTAGATTGCTCCAGGACAGTCAAGATATCTGAAATCCTCTGATTATGCTGCAGGGAACTGTGAGTAAAGAAGAAGAGCAGCCTGTGTAGAAGCAGTTCCATAGGTCCTTTTTCATATGTGTTTGATTTAAAAAACAAAGAAATACGTACATAAGAGGGACAAACCAGACCCAAGAATTTCTGTCAGCAGGAAAGTCAAACATTTATGCCTTGCACCATTTCTAGGTCTGAGGCCAGGGCAGTGCCACTTCCTATATTCCTCATGCCCGTAACTAGCCATGCATCTGTCCCAGCTCACTTACAAGAGCTCTGAACCTGCAGGATCTGGAGCACTGCATTGCTATTAGTTCAAGGTACCTCACAGCACTGGTCATACCAGGGCTATGTAACTCACAGCAGTTCTCAGGTGTTGCTTTTCTCAGAGATGGGATCTTCTAGTTTTGCAGGGTGATAGTGCTGCTGAAGTCTGATGATTTCACTTGAAGTTACAGACTGTCACCATCTGCCTTACTGCAATTGTGAAGGATAAAGCAGGCAAACATTAATAAAATATCAAGTCTGATACTGATGGATCTCTGCCTTCCTTTGTCCTGGTTTCAGCTGGGAGAGAGTTAATTTTTCTTCCTAGTAGCTAGCATAGTGCTGTGTTTTGGATTTAGTATGAGAAGAATGCTGATAACACACTGATGTTTTAGTTGTTGCTAAGTAGTGCTTAGGCTAGTCAAGGACGTTCTTTTTCAGCTTCCCATGCTCTGCCAGATGCGCGAGAAACTGGGAGGGGGCACAGCCAAGACAGTTGATCCAAACTGACCAAAGGGCTATTTCATACCATATGACATAAATGCTCAGTATATAAACAGGGGGGAGTTGGCCGGGGGGCAGCGATCGCTGCTCGGGGACTGGCTGGGTGTCAGTCGGTGGGTGGTGAGCGGTTGCATCACTTGTTTTTTTTTCCTGGGTTTTGTTTCTCTCTCTCTCATTCTCCTTTTCATTGCAATTTTATTACTATCATTATTATTGGCTTTTTTTCCAATTATTAAACTGTTTTTCTCTCAACCCACGAGTTTTCTTTTGCCCTTCCGATTCTCTCCCCCATCCCACCGGGGAGGGGGAGGGGGAGTGAGTGGCTGTGTGGTGCTCAGTTGCCAACTGGAGCTAAACCACGACATCCTTCCAGTAAGCAAAATGCACATTTCACATAATGTATCTGGAATCTAAAGTTGGTGGCTTCTAGGGACTCACAGTATCTTTTCCACTGTCAGTGGGCCTCCTAGTTTGTTCAATGGCCAAAATATCTCAGCACAGATGCCTGTATCATTTTCCCCACCCACTAATGATTTCTTAATCTTTGTAGAGTGATGTACTCTTACCAGTCATTGTTATTCATATGTATCCAAACACTTTTAATAGGGAGTAGAGATGAGGCCCTGCAGGCATCATCACTGGTAAAACATATGAGGCTGATACAGACTGCATGTGCCCCAAGTGCACACACTTTAAGCTGCACAGGTCATGCCAGAAACCTACAAAGTCTGCAAAATTCTCACCACCAAATTAATGATTGATCCTTCCCTGCAGGCCTGGTGGTATAGCAGGTGACCAGCATGGCCTGGGTAACCTGCAGCATGTAAACATGTAGGTCTGGAGGGAACAGGATTGCCAATCTGCCAGAGATGTCTTCAGGAGGCGGAAGTAGGGTGTGCTCCCCCACTGTGGCTAAGCTTGGCTGTAGGTTAGGTGCATGGAAACCTTGGTACCTATGCTGCTAAACAGCACAGGGGTTGGAGGATTAGGGCTAGGGATGGTGGGGCCCCATGCTGGCATCACATCCAGGTACTGTCATGACCTCGATGCTCTAGGCGAAGATGGGACAGTGCAAAGACAGAGGCCCACTGGAAAGAGTTGTCTTTCCCCTGTGTCTTTTACAGAGCCCCACCCTCCCTAAAGAGGCCAAGTCCCTCCCTGTCAGAGAAGAGAAATGCCTGGTAGCTGATGGTTCAATGCCTCAGTGGTGAGTGGAAGTGCTGATGACACAATGGTGAGGGAACCACCTCTGAGACCTCCCCAGCTAAGAGCTCCACAACTGGAGGAACAGCAGAGGAGTTGCTCCCTGAAGCTCTCTGTGCCTCCGTAGCCAGCTCTACCTCCTGGGCCATCTCTGGGTCACAGCCATGGGCCCACAGGTTATCTCCTCAGGTCTTTCGAGACTTTTCCCACCTTAGTGAGGAATGTGCTAGGCTCATGATTTAAACTTGCTGGTTTTGTCCCTCTCCCCGAGATAACTGGTTAGGGGATCTGGACTGTGGGCCACATGGCCATGTATAAAGAGAAAGCATCAGAAGGCAGGGGAAGGAAGGAAATGGTGTACCCCCTGGAAATTATCCTCTTCCATGCCAGACACACGTTTTCCTCTAGTTTGCTGTTCAAGGACCCTGTGTGGCTTTGTCTCTCCAGTCTGCTTTACTGGGTGTAAGGGGAAGGGTGTAGGTGGTTGATTTTGCACCTGGGTGGACTCTTTGATAGTGTTACAAAGGAAGGGTGACATTCACCTGAAGTCAGTCAACAGCAATGATGTAGTCAGTGCTATCCACTGGCTGGGGCACTGGAGCTCCTCCTTGCTGCACCAAAGGGCTGTCCCTCCAGAGGTACTCCCACAGTCAGCAGGAATAGCACCCAGTTGCTCTTGCAGAACAGTTCACGGGGTAAAGGGATCTCTCCTTGACAAAGAAGGGTGACAAACAACATTTCTATTCCTCTCCATCACACTGTGTGCTGCCACTGGCATTTGCATGATGTTTTGCCGGCAAATGAGAGCATGTGGTAGAAGGCAATGTATTTGCAGCCCGGTGGGAGAGGGCTGAGGGGGAAACTGGCCTAGTGAGTCTAGAAAAGGGAAGAAGAAGGGCAGCACGGGGGAGGGAGAAGAGGAAAGGCAGAAGAGGGATGAAGACTGCTTATAACCATAGGGACTCAAAGGGAATGCTGATACTACACACTGAGATTTCCTTCTCCGCTGCTGTCAGGGTGTTATTCCCCAATACAAAGAAGACCATCTTCTTATACATCTTAGAGAATTATAACCACAGCTGAGAGCCCCATCCTCCCTGCAATGTCTATGTGGGTCTCAGGTCAGGGCAAGACAACATGATTAATGAGGGTAAAAATTTTCCTTAACCCCCCCCAAAAGCAAACAAAAAATATTTACCTAGAGCAAAGGAGAAAGGTGAAGCAAGGGGGGAACAGGACAGAAGCCAACAGGAAGGACTTTTCTCTGTTGCTTCCCTTTCAATGGGGGCATAAATTGGGGAGTCTAGGTGTAGCAGGAAATATCATTCCTGGGAACAGCTACAGTGGTTGCAGCAGTAAATGTTTGATTCTTCTCCTCAGCCCCCGGCGAGGCAGTAGGGATTTCCATTTCTGTGCTGCTGTGCAGGCACTGACTTGAACACAGGCAGTGGGGCAGGGCTTGTCCTTCTGTTCTGGCTGGTGTCTGCTGGGCTGCAGCTCAGTCTGCAAGGGGAAAAGACAGCAGAAAGTGGCCAACTCACCTACGCTCCCTGCACAGCCTCCTCTATGGCTGGCATTGGAGCCAGGGCACTGGGCTAGGTGGACCATTGGTCTGACCCAGCAGGGCACTCCTTATGTACTTCATTTGTTCTTACTATTCCAAGATTTCCTATGCTTAGATTTAGATCCTTCTAACTTCATAGCATCTCTGTGATACTCTTTCTGTGCCAGCCAACTCAGACAAGCAATCACGGTGCTTGGGCAGATGGAATTTACTCCCCAGGGGAAAAAAAAACCCAAAAAGCAAACAAACAAAAAAATCTTGATCATTTTCATTGGAAAGGTCTTCATCCAGGGACATACTTCTCCATAAATTCTCATTTTCAAATGTTTTTCTCCCTTTTTATTTTGACTCCTTGCTGTAATTCATATGTTGATAAAGATGCTACTTTTAACAGCAATATTGAAAAAATACTGATATTCCCACCTAACTTTAGAAAGGCTGATATGGCTAAGTCAAGCCATTTCTCTTCCAGAGAGTAAACAAGGAGTTAATGACTCTCACAGGGTCAAACTGGACAGGACTGCACCATTACGATTAAACTGTTAAACTGTTAAGCCGCTGCAATGTTAAATGCTCTAACTGGCATGAAGGGATTCAAACTTCGGTTTGCTCTCTCATACATGCAGCTCAAGTGATTTGTACATAGAAATTTATAAATAAAATGTCAGCCACATTTCATATAAAAATCATAAGAAAAATACATGCAGTTCAGTACTAGGTTTTGTTCAGAACTTAGCATGACAAAATCCACCTATCTTGGAGTAAAAGTTAGTTTTGGACAAAATGCTCCAATCGTGTCTCTGCAGCAACACTGAGCACAAGAGCAACATTTAAGTCAGTTAAATTATTTAATGGGGCAAATAGCTGGAGACAATAAAAACCACCAACAAAGTTCTCAGTCCTATTCCAAATCAGTCAGCAGCAAAGGGACTTAGAACAAAGTGTTTCTGCGCTTAAGGCTTGAATTTGTTGGGGCTGTCTGGGTTTATCTGTTCAGTCAGAAAAAAGCAGCATGCTCATAAGTCCCCTACCCACCCAAAACAAAAAAAAAAAGAGAGAAGCGTATGGTTGTCAGCTTGAGAGAGAGCAGAAACAGGAGACTAAATCAAAAAGAATATATATGGTACCATTTACCTTCCCCAATTAGTTCTTTATTTCAAATACTTTAAATGTAAATGTTGGTTTTCAGTGTGATTTCATTTTACCAGAAGTGCCCTCATCACTGGGTTACAAAAGCGTTACTACACATCTTCCTGGCTCAAACTATACTTGATTATTTTGTGAAATAGAAGTGACAGAGAGAATGCCATCCTGACTCACCATAATGTACAGGTTGGGGGAATTAATCAAGGACAATCAGGCTCAAATCCTTTTAGAGAGGGGTGGAAATGGAAACCTACTCTTTCAGATGCTGACCAATTCTTTTGTGGTACTGCATAAAAGAAAAGGGAGTATGTATTTGTATTTTGTTATACTTTATGAACAGACATATTGAAACAATGAGTATATGTGCTAATATCTAAATGTCAGAGACTATTTCTGTGAGAGTCCAATTGTTCTTCATTTCAGGGGTTTTGTTTGGTAAACAAACTACTTTTTGATCTTTATACGCTTAAGAAGCAAGAGGAGCAAATTAAACAGTTTTATAATAAACAACAGTTCAGAAATCAGAACAATTTCCTGTATCGTTCTTTTAAAATATATCTTCAAAGTAATTTAAATAATGACATCTTCTTTTTAATGATAACCTTCCTTCCATTCACCTCAGCTCCCCAGTGGCCTGCAGCTCTGACATTTCTCCATTGGTTAAAATCTTTCTTGGATTTCATGTTAGTTGCAGAATGTTAAGTGCTGATAACTTTTGTTCATTGTTGATCTTGGACAAAATGAACTAAAACCATAAACTGTTCTTAATCTCAATTAGAAGCAAAGTAGAAGCTCCCTTTAGTAGAAATAATTGCTTCCAACCACTGTAAACACACAAGAATGACTTTTTCGAAGTAATACAATGATAATAAAATTATAGTTCTGTCCTCATGCAATCATTGTATTCAAATTTTAAAATGAAACTTTTTAAACTAGTAACATAAAAGGAAAATCTTCATGCCATCTATTCATAACAAGTATAAAAAGTTACATTCAAGTAGTTGTTCTAGAAATCATTGCATGACTTTTATTTCATGTATTTCATGTATCTTTATAACCCAATTTATATTTGACTATTTACTTTTACAGACATTTGTGAATACTTTTTCAGTCACTTGTGTGAAATAGCTGGTGAAGATGGTGCAGAAAAACATTTCTGCTAATTTTGCTCTTCATCATAGTGATGGATAATACATGATAATATGTATGGCTCCTTTTTCCAAAGGCCAGGAACTGTGGAGTGTCATGAGTATCTTTGTTAAGTCCTGTTCTTTTAAATATTTTTCAAGCTTCTCAGTGAGACAATGAGAAACTATGATTTTTGTGAACTCTGCTGGTGAAATACCAAAAGCAATGGATATAAAATTTTCTCTATGATGCTACAATGTCTAAAGATGATCAGCTCTTGAATGAACAGCATGTTGCTCAAACTGTGCTAGAGAATGCATAGTGACGCCTGTTGATAAAAGGAAATGCTTAGAAATGCTACCTGGTACATGCAAAGTGTCCAGCCACTTGAATGACTTCTGATAGATGATATGAGATCTTTATGCATCTTTTTACCCTGGTAAATCTGGCCATAGGAAAGCTATGTCCCATTGCTTTGTTTTGGTTGAGTTCTGTCTCCAAATTACCAATATAGCTGTGCTCTTTGAGAATAAAACAGTTCATGAGGTCCTCACAATGGACACTGCCAAGACATTTTCAGCTGAAGGAATCCATCTATCAAAAGATCTTGAAACACTGGAATAATTTTGTTTTGAATAAAGGTTTGCCACCACACCCAGAATAGCACAAATACCAACACCCATCATCTCTTTACTTCATTTGTTGTCCTTGTCAGAAGCCTTTTGTGACAGTTTTTTAAGGCTGACCAGGCAGAAAATCAAAAAACTGCAGAGGCAGTTTGGACAAAAGCTTAAAGCAAGGCTCTGAGCACAGTTCCTCCATTTTAGCCACCAATTTACAGATTAATATATTTGGGTTTTCTAGCACTATGTATATTTAATTGTAAAATAGAACAGATTAAACAAGAGCCACCAAAAGCAAAATCAAATCAGAATGCTCAGCAACGTGGTGGGCATATTAGCTTCCAGCAAAGGAACATTCAAGAGCCTGCTCCACATCAGGAAGAGATTAAATTTGAAAATTGGTCTCCCACCTTACAGACATGGCTCTTGAAAAGTCTCCTGCTTGGCCATTTTTGAGGGAGTCTGGATCAATTTGCCACGTTGCTAGGACAGGTAGGCAGGGGGGTGCCTGATTTGGGAGAGTCACTGGAGCTTAGTGCCTGTCAGCAGGTTTGCGGTACATGCAGTAATGTACACCTCCAGGGTTGCACTTCAGGTGTACAGCAGGTTTTTCTGGCAAAAACTGTTCCCATGATGTAGGCAACTGTTCCCTGTTGCCTACAGGACCAGGCAACAATTAAACACTGTTTTTGTGGGTCTAATTTTTGGAAAAAAAAAAAAAAAGTGGCACAAAAGTCCTGCAATGGATCAGACTTTTTAATAGTTCTTTTTGGTCAATGCAGTGCTGTGATACTTTAATGTCAAGCAGCAAACCAGAAGGTATATTAACTAAAGGTGTTTAAAATCAATAGAAAGATGGCCTGGATTTTTCTTCTTCCTTCTGTTTTCAATTAAAAGCCCAGCTCTTATAATCCAGCGGATTTGCTAAATATGTGTTTGTATGTATTAGTCTTCCTCTCTGTCTTTCTTACTTGGTGGTGTCGCTCTTTCTTAACCCAATTATCCACACTTGGGGGCCCTGTGTATTATTTCTATTAGGAAAACAAATCAATGATGAAGTAAAATATCTTTCATTCAGGCCCTTGTTTATTTACAATGACTGCTGGAATTCTGTCTCCTTGAACCCAGGAAGACTCAAACAGCAGAAGATACTCTTTCCCTCAAACTTTAAAACATTTTTTAGCCAAAGCTTAGGCTAAAAATCTTTCTTTCTAGGATTTTCTCAGTGCCATATTCTCAGTGCTTGTCCAGCATGTACTTGGTGACCCCTTACTGATTTCTTTCAAGCGGATTTTTTTGTTGCAAATGTTGTTGTTGCTGCTACGGCTATTCAGAAAAGAGCTACTGAATCTGTCTGTCTGCATATGCCCTGTCTGCATGTGCCTTTGGGAAGGGAGGATAGTTAGTTTTAGTTTCAGGAGATGTAATGGTGCTTAACTGTTTATTATAACAATTTTAAATTAGGGATGGCAGTTATATCCTCACTGTCAGAGGTTTAAACCAATCCAGAATAACAAAAAAGGAAAAAAGGGGTATCCCTCAAGCTGATTAAGACAATAGATCAATAGGCAATTACGTTTAATTATATACACAAAATTAGTGGATAGGTCAAAATATGATTTGTCAAAGTCACAACACTTTTACGTGGTCACATATCATACAGCCATAAACCAATACAAAGGGCACAGTCACAGAGTGTAAAGGGTTTATTCACTTGCTGATAAATTAATTGATAAACAAACAAACAAAAAATTTCAGAGGCCCATCTGTTTTTGTATTAGTATTTATTCTATTGAATTTAAAACCTGCATTACAATATAATAAGGTCTTCAATCTGACAAAGACCAAATATGATCAAGTGCTTTCTAAAAAGTATGATGAATACTCAAAATGAAAGATGGAAGGTGATGTTTGATCTATATTCTATCCGAAGCCCAGCAGATGCTGACTGAAAGGGGCAGCTACTGTGCTTTCCAGTGATTGATAGGAACCCCATAAATATCTTCACTCCTTTAGAATTTTTCAGTTTCTTGTGTGCAACCTTTAATGGCTATAACAGTAATCTTTTTCTGCTGCTTTATAATGAAATAGCACTTTTGTCTGTACACAGCATAAACAGCTTGGCATGACACACATTCTTTATTAGGTGATGATGGTGAAGCTGTGCCTGGATGATACAGAGTCTACGTCTTGGCCTCCAGAGGTCTAAAGAGGATGGAAGCCCACCTAGCAAGACAAATGGGATGTGAGTATTACAAAAATCCAGATTTGATGTGTAGACTGTATTGAGTTCTTCTAATTTTTGGTTTCCTTTCCCTCCCTTCAAACTCTTTTGAATGACCAGACTACAAGTAAGGCTCATTCTTCCATACCAAAAATGTCAGATGCTAAGGCATCCTGGTGCATAAACCTTGAAAAAACTTGCATCTAGTCTGTGTATCCAGCTGCACAGTGGCATTTTACCTCACACAGCTTTGCTAAGAAAAAAGTTTACTGCCTAATACTTGAGTGCAGAAGTCCACTTCCCAGCATTGCAAAGAAAAAGTCATAAAGATCAACCAATATAGAACATAACAATTTTTGCGTATCACAGTGTGTAAGTAACAGAGGACCTATAGCACCCTGCAAGACAGGTTGGTTTCAAGGTCTTCAGGGAAATTATACTAAAACTGAGAGAGAGTACAAGAAGAAGCAGTGTGTTACTTGCACAGCATTGTTTCTCTTGGGCCCATGAAATTTGGAAGCATTTATAGAGCTGGTCTGAAGCCAGCTGGACTCTGATGAATTTTAACCTCAGCCTCTCAGTTTCTGAAAATGAAAATACAGAAAACCTTTGCAAGCTGGTACAGCAGTCCTGTGAAGACTGGAAGCTGGTCAATCCTGCCGTTAGCTCAATGTACCAAAATATACTAAATAAATGAAACATTGTCCCGATCATCTTGCATAAAAAATTCAGGCTAGAAGATTTTGATACAAATGCAATGAGAAGTACATATTTGATGCCTAGTCTTGCTGGAAACAGAAATGAGTAGTTCCCGCTTTTGAATTCTACTTCATAACAAGAAGTCTCACGCGGCTGGTCTGAATCCACAACAAAATTCCCATCCTCCTACCTCCAGCCATATTCACACGTTCTGGACTTTTGGGGAGCTCATGTGTGAACACCCATCTTTTTCGCTTTGCTGTGTTTCAGCATGAGCAGGCTGGCTTAGCATCCTCTTGCCAGCTACCAACGGATGGAGGCAGCAGGGGACGGGGCCCCCCTCGACCTTTTCTGGGTGATAGCTTTTGCAGGACCGAGGCCAGCTTCTGGCAGGAGGCAGGGGTCCCAGCCAACCCTTGTCGCCCTCAGGACTCGAAGCACCGCCCGGGGAGCTGGTGCGGGCTCCGCCACCCCCGGCCGTTCCCGCGCCCGCACGGGCGAGGACGGCCGGTGCGGGTGCCGGGGCCGGGGCAGGGGCAGGGGCAGGG